>JARLTB010000087.1:132500-327500 GCA_030141615.1 Unio pictorum | reverse complement strand
AACAGGTATATAAGCTATGTTTTGGAGCGAGTTATTCAGTAGAAGTTGAGCTTTTATAAAAATAAGTTGTGTCTCTTTTTGAGTTATTATAAATTGCCTTGTACTGGAAATTGTGTCAATTCGCTTATATCAAGATGAATTATTTCATTATTTATCTGGACAAGAATTGTGCTCATAGATCTTTTATTAACAAGAACTGACTAATTCAAGTGACATCGTCTTTCATCTTGGATATTTCGCTGGAATAAGAACTTAGAAGTATTTGGACATTTTATTACAAGGACTTTTGCCATTTCTTTTGTGGATACTATTTTGAATTATTTTGGACTAATTTTGGAATTGATTCTTAAAATCGTAAGTTTATTTTTCTTTTCTGAAAAATATTTGTACTTAATAAATTGTTTATTAAGTTTTACAAGCTTGTTATGTTCACTCATTCTATGTTAAATGGTTAAATCTTCAATGACCATGATCCGTTTCAAGCTATACACGCATATTTTAAATTAGACAAGACTGAATATCGAAACAGGAAATTTTGATGTAATATCAGACACAGGATTTTCTTTCAGTTATCTTCAGACAGTGTACTCGAGACTAGATAATATTTCAGTTTACAAGACTAATGGTAAAACATTACAGAACGTCCCGATCGCAACGATGAGGCTGATATTTAGCTGTTTTTTCTTGAGATTTTAATTATAATTGTTCGCGCATGTTTGTTATGTTTCCAATAAACATAGTCTGATTCATAAATCCTTGAAACACATGGATAAATAAATGAATAAATACATAGTTATTATCTTACAATTATTAGTGATTGTACTGCAGTGAAATATGCCCCAAGTAATAGTGTAAATGGCGTAACCATCTATACTGACCATCATTTTACAGAAAAGCTAACAATGAAATTCAAAATGAGATATGGATATAGGAATTGTTCCTTCGCGAGTTATAACTTGTTTATTGACCATATCATCTGTAAATTAATAAGTTTTGATTAGGTGGCTGACTCACAAACATGTGTACTACTAATCCTGTTTGTATAGTCCAGTAACTGTTTATTTGAAAAATGTGTTGACGTGCACTATAGTAATAAATGTGATGTGCTTCTCTAAATGTGCTTCTCTAAATAAGCGTGTTATATATATATATATATATATATATATATATATATATATATATATATATATATATATATATATATATATATAATTACGTATGCCTGATGATTTGATCTATATCTCTATATCTGTGTTAACTGAAGTTTTTGTTTGTGAGTTAAAGAAAAATATTTTTCATGATATGCTATTGTAATTTAAATTTATTCACTAGAGATGATGTTTTTTCTTTCCTTCAGAAAATCCGTTGACCTGAATTATATGTGGTAAACAAGAAATCTGGACCTAGATCCTGACTTTGATTTAAGGTTAGTGGCACAAAGTAAACATGTTTTATTTTAAATTGAAAATGTATGGTTGTTGACAAGGTCAAGATGGCTTTAGTGAATTAAGAAGTAAACAACTTTTTGTTCTTAAAACAACTGCTTAGCTATCGTCATGGTCATGTTAGGAGTTCATGATATAAAGGATCACGTGACCCCTTTATCGATTTCTCCATTTGGAGATTTTGTGTAAACTGCGTATTAGTATACGACATAATCTTTTGTTTTAGTGAACTATTCTCAGTTTTGGGGTTTTACTAATGACGTTAAGTCATTTTCGCTTGTTGTAGCCAGAGTTTGAATCCATGTTAACTTTTCTTCAGTTCATTTGGATTTTAAATGATTAATTCGTATCACTGGAAATATTTGATGTGCTCATACAAAATTATTGGACAAAAACAGTTTATCTATATTGTATACGGATTTCCAACACCGTAGTGTTAAATATTCTGTTTCTACAAGGAACTGTAGATAAGCATAAACCAGACTTTAGCATACGTCATCGTCTTCCATTTTGGAGTTTCCAACAGGACTCGAACTTGAATCTATTAGAACATTTTATTACTAGGACTGTGTAAATTTAAGTCGTGTATTATTCCTGGATTATTTTTGGATTGTATTCTTAAAACTGTAAGTTCTTGATCTATTTGTAAAGTTTTATTCCAGGCAAATAAAATATTTCTTAAATTTTACAAAGCTTGTATTTCTCACAAATTGGCTTGAATACTTCAATTCGTTTATTTCTATTTATCGTTAAATTTGATATTTCAGATTATTTAGACATATGTAATACTATTTCTTATTCATAGGCAGTATTGACTTCCCAAACAATCCATCATATTATTCTAGCTTTTTTGTATATTGTTTATCCTCAAGTTGAATTGGGGTTTGATCGATCGGTTTATGGTTTAACGTCCTAAATTTCAAGATAGGTAGGTACACATTTATTTTGTTTTGTTTTAGGAATTTTGATGACATAATATTCCAATTGTTTTAATATTTAAACTAAACATTTTGCTAATGTGTTGTAAAGAGTCAAGGTTCAAGGCGATTCTACCTCACGTATTGTCTCAATCAGTTGTTGCATGATGTACCTGATGAAACCTTCATTTCGGAAGGATACTTTGGTTGAAGAGACCGGAAACTATGAACCGAATTATCCTTCTCAGGTCATACATTTGTTATTGGTTGATTTTAATGAATATTTGTCTACTAGCTGGTTATCTTGTGTATTACTTCAATCGTGTTAACGTAGTATAAACGACAATTTAAATACAAACACGTAGATTGTTCTAAGATAAAATGTAGAGAGCTTAATCAATATACGATAGTTTACTTACGTAGTGGCAAATGTTCCAAAACAATTATATATAGAACTATTCTTCAATTCAGTATCATTCAACTACAACAATGCATTAATTTACTGCTGCAAACGATGTTTCTTTGTATGTTTGACCCCAGTGAAAACTGGCAATAAAATCGAAGGTATTCACTTAGCTATGATATGTCACATAGGTGGTACTGGTATTTCAGATTTGTATTTACTAAATTGAAATAAAACTGTTTCTCTCTGACAGATTTACATGGAAGCGCAATGACAACTATTAAATCCTGCATAAATCTGGTGCAATAACCATCTTTCTGGAACTAGATGGACTTGATAACACTTTCAAAAATGTATGGCAACGCAGCGCATACTATGATGGTTGAAGAATGGAATCAATATACACGTCAGATACGATTATTCAAACTTGCGCTCTAAAAACGACATTGAATTGATTGTTAATTATCCAAGAACCGTGCACATAATGAGATATTAGGCACGTTAATATGAGAGAAATGTTGACCTGTTTCAAGTCAAGGAAATGCATCATGTGTCAACAAAACATGAAAATAATTTGCAGAAAGTAAATGAAACGTGCAATTTAGAAATTGATTGTGCAAACTGAGTTTAGAAAAGTTAAAGGCCCGATTACAGCTGCAGGTTAAGACGCTTATTGATACCAAAAGCTTTATGATCTATTTTATATATACTATTAAGTTAATAAAGGCTACACGACTAACCATACAACTAACGTTTAACACAAATTTCATGAAAAAGAAAAAAAACGGAAGAAAATGCGGACGGAGTTATTATAAACGTAACACCTGGCAAAATTAGATAGTATTGAAAAGCGTTCCGAATAATTGTTTAAGGAGACTTAAAATATAGCAGAACACGTATTAGTGTCCATATTAAACTAATAATTTGGCATTGACAATTTTCTTGCAAAATAAAATCGATTTTAAACTATGGGACAGATGCTTGGTGCCTTGTTAGTACTAATGAATATATGATGGCTTCCTAAATACCCAAAACGAGTACAACATAATTCGCAATTCACTGGGTCATTATATTTCTAAAGTTCTAATCAGGAAATTATCCATAGTTTTCATTTTGTTTTAAACGTAAGGCTCATTGAGATTCTTCCAAATATTTTATTCTCAAAATTTAGTATTACTGAATTAAAAGAAATATGAAGAATAAACATACACACAACATGCTACTACCATCGATTTTCTATTGTTTTCCACGCACCACGTCTTTCCGTGAATTGATGGATCCATGGCTCTATATGAATACACGTCTAAAATATTACCACTCTGTCATCAATACTTTAATATCAAATCATCTTTTTATTTTCACAAGACCATTTGTCTGCCAAGACCTTTCCAAATGTAGGCGTTCGATGACAAGAAAAATCGGGATTTTCATTTCATAAAATATATCTGAATCTCTATAAAATAGTTTGATACGGCCATAATGATATATTCGACTTAAATGTTACATTGATAATGGTATATTTGACTTAAATGTTACGTTGATAATGGTATATTCTACTTAAATGTTACATTGATAATGGTATATTCCACTTAAATGTTACAATGATAATTGTATATTCCACTTAAATGTTACATTGGTAATAACGGTTATGAAAAGTGTAACTTTTCAAATGGCTTTCATGATACAAAGAACTACTAAGAAAAAGGAAAATAATTCGAGTTTACTTGAGCAAGCAGACATTCGAGTTCAAAAGATATTTCGGTTGGATAATTGGACTATTCCATTAACTCAAACCCGCGTTTCACAAACACAGCTGTTCACGTATCACTTTCAATACATAACTGTGTTGCCATAGTTTCCATATTTATCGTAAAAGGAAGTCGCTTTAGTTTACGTCTGTGATTTAAAATGAAATTGTAGAAGAAACAAAAAAAAAAGAATTTAGTTAAAGGTCAAACTTACCAAAGGATGAAACTTGTTCCGGGCATACGTTTGCTTCTCTCCAAACATTTTAGCAACACGTTATCTAACATCATTGAATTTAGAGTTGTATTATTCATTCAAGCTGTATTCAGCCGGCCAAGGAAGTGTTGCATGTATTGGATCGACATGTTGCATCAGCTGTCGTTTTCATGTTATCATCATCCATGAAAAAAGTAAACTTGCCAGTAGCATTTTCGAACCGTTTCCAACAAATCAATTGCGGAATACAATCAATCGTGCTACCTTTTATGTTTATGTTGTCGCTATCTCTAGCGAACCAAAACGACTAGGCAGCGGGCATGCTAACATACGTCACGACACACTGTAAGCCAACAACGTTGATCATGTACACTCAAACGAAACCAGTATTAATTCCTTGTAAAAATGTTCCTAATGGTAATTTGTTTTCCACCAGCAGCATGATACTAAATTACTAACTACCCATGAACAACTCTTAGTGCAATCAATGTTTTACGCAGCAGTTTCTGGCTGTATACAAAATTGTGAAGTGCAGGTATGGTTACTCGAGTGTGACCGTCGCTCTGTCGGATGTCTTGATTTTGTCATGTGGCTTGATGCACAAAAAAAAAAAATAATGAACTGCTTAAGTGCTATTTTATGTCTGAGTAGAAAGTGCCAACAAGTCTGATCAGCATGTATTTTTCATGTCGTGTTATGTCAATCAGTTTAGACACTCAGATCGATTGATATTGCTTTTTCAGCGCATCAGCTCTGTATGGCTACATAGCGCAACACAAAAGGCTATGTGATAACTGTTTCATGTACAAGAAGTTATCGTTATCAACGAGCAATAAAACGACATAAATTAAACGATGATGATACTATATAATGGTTTCCAATTAAAGTGGAACGTAAATGGTGTGTATAAATAGTAATTAGACAAAACATTTATGGTGATTGGCAGTACATACGAATAATAACACATGGCACTATAAGGTCAAAAATGGCACTATTTGGGGCTATACGGAATATCTTATATTAAAAATGTCCATAATATTTACAGGGGAATGGTAGTTTATAGTCAAAAGTGTTTTATGGTGTCAAAAATGGTACTATAAGGTTAGAAGTGTGTGTTGGGTCCAAACCAAGCATCATGGAATCCAATGTGTTATACGATCAAACTTTGGACAATGTAGGAAAAGATGTTTATGGGGTCAAATGGAAAAAAGTAATGTGAAGAAAACAAAGACATATATACAACAAAACACATATTGGCAATAGTGAAAAAAGTATCTTTTCAAAGGAGCTAAGTAGCCCTGAAAAGGAACATTATTCGTTTAATTATTTTCCCTGGCCTCTATTTCAGTCACCAATTCTTTATGGAGTCTAAAACCATCACGTTTTTTTTCTTTTCTTTTCTTCTTCTGGGATCCAGTCATGATATTACATGTCTCTAAACCTTTCCTGGACCTGATTCCTGATTCAGTTGCTATTCATTCGTTTGAAAACATCCTGTTTCTTTTTTAATTTTCATCTTCTTCTCTTTCCTTGATCCAGCAGCATTTATTTTCTCAGCTCGATCAGCAATGATTTCTTTACTGAGTTTCCTGGCTCTTTAAAGTGCAATCACTTCTTTCTAACTCGACTAAGAGACTAAGCGTCTAATTGCTCTATAGATGTACCAAGGCCAACATTGCATATTCCGCTTCCTGCTACGTTTCGGACATTTTATTTTCAAGAGCTACTTCTTGTCTGATTGAAGACGACTGGTACGACTGACTTAGCTACGTTTTCGGCAATTCGACCATGCATAACGCAGAAGCGAAACTGTTTTTAGTGATTTAGTGTCGATCGTTTGATTCTATCGTCCACTTTTATCATTCCAACAGAGTAACGTTTATAATGTCTGAAGCCTGTTCTGGGTTTAAGTTTATTTATAATTCAGTTTTTTCTGTCCTATTTAAAGCTTGGTTTTGATATAGTTTCAGTATTTTATTGAAGTGTTTTCTTTTTTGATTAAATATACGTGAATTTGGTAACCATGCTTTCAGATTACATTTTACAGTTTGCTACGTGTAATTAGAAGCCTACATGTTTGCATGCATCTTGGCAATATGTGATTATTCGTTCGGGTGGATCCCGACCATGGATACATCTTAAATAACAAAACAATATAGATAATATAGTTCGATTATATAATCTCAAGTAGTTTTGTCAACAGTTTCACTTGTAAGAAGGCTCAGTTAAATTAGGTATTAACTTTTAAGAAATTCAGTAGTCTTTATAAATTTTCTCTTTTCTCATGTCTTAAAACACATTTCAGTATAAGGCATTATACAGTATACACATATGAGCAGTTAAATTATGCAAACTGTTTTACAAATCTTTTCCGGATTTTCTTGATTTTATAAATGGATGTGGTCAAGGAAACTAAATCATAATAGCAACGATATTATGAAACGCAAAATGAATGTATTCGAGACTAAACAAAACTGCAATATATTCTAAAAATGGTTGAAGCTAAAATTCATATTTGTTACGATTTTATATTAAGTGACCGAGACAAAAATAACTAGATGAAAATAGATAATTTCCATTCACGTTGGCAAGACATGACTGTCGTATACGTAGTTCTAATATATCACCGCACTAAATATGAACAATTGTATACTAACCTACAAACTAGTTCAAGCTTCAGAGAAGATCTCAGCTGCATCCATTTAAAAAACGCACAGTAAATCTTATTTTTAATCCAAACTTCTGGAATATACCTCACTTTGGGAGTGTTAGCTAGCCCAATGCTAGATGATGCTAGATGATGCAAATGTTATTTAGTCCATGCTAGATGATGCTAGATGATGTGAGTGTTATCTAGTCCATGATGCTGGATGACGAGAGTGTTATCAAGTACATACTAGATGACTCCAAGTGCTAAGATGTTTTTCTAAATATTGTCAATCATCTATTTTACGATAGTGATGCAATCTCCAAAAATAAACAACGAAGTTCCTTATAAGTGTACAGGTACATCAGTGCTTCGTCTCTTACTATTCGTAATGCATCTCTGAATACGTTCGCGATCTGTTTATACAATTATTAAATTATTTAAATGCCATATTAAACTCTTTTTTGTCATCAAATGCATAATTGGACACGGTATGGAGTGGAGTCTGGTTTATACATTAAAACTACTGTACTTTAACTGCATGATAGGTTGCAACACATATGCCCGTGGGAAACATTTGCAATAAGGTGATACAACTAATATATATATATTTGAAACTATAATAGTGTATGCAGGCTATGACAAAGTTTGGATGATGTTTGGCAAACAAAGCGTCAATGCCATTTACGTTTAGTATATTTTCGTACGTATGCATCATAACACATAAAAAAAGAAAACTAATACTGTCGAGATGAACATGCATGACACATGTCTAAAAAAAACAACAGTGGTCTCCAAAAATTTGTTCAAAAGTCCGATGGCAGTTAAAATCTTTTATTGTGTCTCAAACGTATTTAGCTCCATGTTTTTATTGAATGCTTCGTTTAATCAAATAAAAGCACATTTAGGCCAAACTTTTTAGTTGAATGAAATTAATAGGTAAATGAACAAAATACATTTTTGTAAACTAAAGGTCTTAACAAAGATGATGTAACTCTCTGCATTGAGCCAAGAAAATGTTTTAAGACAAAGTTTTGTATAAATAACAGTGACTGATATAAAAAGGAATCATCTCCATAATTATATATATATATATATATATATATATATATATATATATATATATATATATATATATATATATATATATATGCCTTCCATCCATTTACGATGTATATTCTGCGTTTGCATTTTGTTACTTTTTTTTCTTCTTTTTTTTCGGATGCACATTCTGCATTGCATGATTACAACTTGAAATATTTATGAGATTGTTTGATATGTGAAATTTCAATTATGCAGTTTTTGTATCTTCAGATTTCATCTTACAGAATCTAGGGGTTTAGTTTTAATATTACACACGTCAATTTAATAATTTTGATATGCACCATTCCTAATCTAAATATCATTGCTGCATTCTGATTAATAACAGTTAAAATGTATTGCATCCTGTTTGTCACGTTATTGTATAGCATACAGTGAATGGCACTCATGTTACCGAAATAGAATTTGGTGGCAGAAACGGATATTACCGTATTGACCCATTATGAATGCGTTGGGATCATGCATCTTTATTATGATTTTAATAGACTTAGATACAGAAATGCCTGTGAAAGCAATATTTATTATTGGTTGAAATTTACAATTATATACGTCTTCAGAACATTTTGATATAATAAACGATGACCGTTTTCTTAATAGTGTTGAAATATTAATTAATTAATTAATTAATTAATTAATTAATTAATTAATTAATTAATTAATTAATTAATTAATTAATTAATTAATTAATTAATTAATATGTTGAAGATAAGTGAGAGTTTTTGTTGCTTTTAAGGCGTTTAACGCCATGTTCCAGCACAAGATAGGCAATACATGGCGGCCAGTATAAATGATGGAGGAAGAACCCTGGAAACTCTGGAAAGAACCACCGACCCACGAAAATCTAATGGCAAGCTTTCTCACATACCAACATTGGCTTAACTCGATACTCGAACCCATGCAGACAGAAGTAAGATGGCAATGATCCATAACGGTGAGCGCTTTAAACCACTCGGCTACCCAGGCTTCAGATTGGAGAGAGAGTGGTAACTTTAAATTGCAGACACCATAGTCAGTGTAGTTTACGGAGATATGAATCTCAAATGTCAAATGTTGGAGAGTGAAGGCAATTTGGAACTATACATGCATTCTGAATAATTCATCTGCATTCAGAGTATTATTATTGCTTGTATCTGAACCCATTGTTCACATCTGTAAACGCATTCAAAATTAGCAGTGAAATTGTATATGTTCACACACAATAAAATGACATTTATAGCGCATGTAAATTGTTACTTTATATACAAAACAAAATGAAACCCTTACTCCAGCACATACAAACAGATAGCTCATACACAAACATATATCTCAAATCTAAACTCCGTTCTTGCAGAAATCTGACTCGACATCTGTAACGTGGTCCCAGGATTACGTCGAAAGATTATATATTTGACTTTTAAAGTTTGTATGGAGACATGTTCAATTCAAGCGTTGAACTGCCCTGGTTGTGTCACGCAAGGCAGTGTTATTTTACCTTTATTCTAGTATTTGTTTGAAAGGTTTTGAATGTGTTATTACATTGGAATTATTAACATTACTGTACAGAGAATAGTTTGTGATATTTGCAATTTTATAACATCATAGAAAATTATTTCTTATTCCACAGATGGCTGTAATAAAACATACAGTGTCCTCTTACTACGCATTTTTGGAAGATATAACTTCCATATCACCATTAATTTAGACAGATGTAGAAACATTCCTTTTATACGCCGACTGTGACTTTGATTTTTCAGATGATTATCATTTTGTTCCTAAAGTCAAATCTTAAGCAACTTTATTGTATTCCTTTAAAAGTGTAATACTTCTAAAGTGCCGCTACTTATTAGAAGATATCCAACTTTGTGCAAAGATAAAGTACTAATTGCAAACTGATGCTCTCGTCCGTCCTGGAGAAATCATTCAAAATCAGTTTGTAAAGAAGAACATAATATCAGAATTATATTGTATTAAATACATACGAAAACACTTACATATTTTTTTCTATTACAGTCATTCATTATCTTGTTTTTGATCGAGAGTATGCATGGGATCATTCGCTATGGAAGTGTTTGCTGAACGTCAGACATTTACAAAATATGGGAGGAACAGTAAATTGAACCAACAGTTAAAATCGAATAGATGCTTGGTTTCAGACTGAAAACTGGTTAGATATATGCTTCCAAGGGCCATGTCACACCGCCCAGGTCACCTGGTGGTTAGAGCGTCCACCTCGGACGCAGGAAATCATTGGATAGAACCCCGACCGAGTCAAACCAAAGACTTTTCAAAATGGTATTGTTAGCTGCCTCACTTGGCGCTCAGCATTAAGAAGTTAGTGTTGGGACTGGTCGGCCTGGTGTCCTGATAATGTGACTTGGTGGGACTTCATGCTATATGTTTGCTTAATAATGTCCTATTATTAGACCTTACTATTGACTACCACACCGCAGACATCGTAGCCGAATGACTGAACAATGGTTAAAGCTACGTTTGAAATCCAAATCACACACACACACACACACATACACACACACACACACACACACACACACACACACACACACACACACACACACCAATCGCCATATATTTGCTTGACTTGATTGAACCCTTTGTCATACAAAAATCATAAAGTTTCTTTTAAACAAACTATTCTTCCAGCAGAAGAGAATTTGTAACACCATACCGTGTCCAATTATGCATTTGATGACAAAAAACAAACTTTAATATAATAAAAAATGAATTTAAACGCAGAGAGATTGATATTTCTCATGCAAATGTTTGCTCGAACGTTACAGTTATAAAGTGTAGCCCATCAATAACAAATTGTATCATAGTAAAAATTTGATTTGTACGTGTTGACAATAATTCCAGTTCAAATGGACAAGTGAAAATGCGAGTTCAAATGGACGCACTAGTTCTTCAAGATGAATATGTACGAGATTATCAAAAATATTATTATGAAGCAGGCAACCAAATTAGCGTAGAAGAGTCAAACTGAAAGTTCAGGATTCGAGAAAATATTTCTTACCCGCAGAAGCTATCATTGAAGTAGTGAGATAACTTGTAACATACATCTTTGCCGATACAAAATGCAGAGATACTATCTGGCACGATACTGCTGATGATGTAATATTATCTAAACTTACGTTGTAGATGCCGTTACATCAAGGATAACGATGACCACATAGTGTGTTCAAAGTAACGTTGATGGCTTATTTGCATGGGATATAACATCGCAGCAAGGTGTTTCTGCACCTTGATATATATTTATTGCGTTTCAGAATGTTACACGATTAAACTCTCAAGAAAATAATTCAATGGTATTTTACACATTTTGATTTATTGAAGTTTCCTTAAGAATATACGGACATGACGAAAATTCTGAAGATATATTATTGAATTTTGATCACAATTTTATTGCACGTGTATATCATCAGTTAATGAAATCATGGGACGTGATCAAATTGTAGGTACTGGTTTGCAAATATCACGGGTGGATTTTACAACACTGTATCTAATCTATTTTTTCGTTGGAACACCTTGATTTAATTAGACAATCTGTCATTGATATACATTTTCGAGCTCGCGTAACCCCAGGTCATGGTGTTAATTACAGAGCAATTGCTGATATTCTTTCAGACAAAACATTGTTACTTGAAGGTACTGGTAGATGAATGAGATGTATTGACGCTCCAGAGGAAAATATGTAAACATAATAACAATTGCTCATGAATTTATAAAATGTCATATCATCATGTTAGTGTCAGTCTAACTCCTGGTCATATTAAAAGACTACAATCGGTATCATACGAGAACTGTGGAGTATAATATCACTAGAAAACGAACAAATTGCACGTGGTCCAAATAAAATATCATTAACGCAACGTCCACTCCAACATTGCAATAAAGCCAAACTATCAAAAACCATTGTTAGACTTAATCTTTATGCGGGTGCAATTAAAGATGTAGTCAAAACAGGTGGTATATTTCAACTTCTTAATACTTTAATAGCTGCTGCAACGTCAGCTGTTGCAAAAGCAGCTGCACAGAGTACTGTTGGCATCACTCCTGGAATGGCATTAAAGAAAGCAACAGGTTATGGAATAAAGACGTCTAAAAATTTAAAAGGTTCTGCGAATAGCAGGAACTCCCCACTCGTGGTACGGACAATGTCTAAGACTTCCCGGGACACTTCGTTAAAACCTCCTTTATCCAAATTTGATTTAGGTAATGCTGCTGACAAAATTCAAATTAAGAAAAACTTTATCATTGCTTTATGGTTGATCAATTACCAAAACAACCAAACAATATTGAAACCGGTGTCATTCATCTTTATATATGTTCTGGTTCGTGTACACATTGGGTTGCATACGTGAATGATCCAAGTGGAGTTGTTTATTTTCATTCGTAAGGACTAGCACCACCAAAAGAATGTTGACAGATTGAAAAACACTTATTTTCAAAATACTTCCGCCTGGTATTCAACATTACCAACACAGACAATAAATGAAGCACCAATATGTGGCCGTGAAGTAATTGCTGTACTCGATGCTGTATCTTCATCGACAAAACCACCCCATAAAGTTGAGCTGTATCTTCATCGACAAAACCCAAAACCACCCCATAAAGTTGAACATGTGTACACATTAAACAAGTAGTAAAAGTATCATGATATATATGTACGGAAGACCTTCCTGTAGAAAAAAAAAATAAAGTGACGGAATAACTCACAAAAATAAAAATAAATTTATTAGTGATGAATTATCCGAATTATTAAATCTGCAAATGTAGATCCAAACAAAATTGTTATATTTAAAGATAATCAAGACAAATAACAAATGATTAATCTGTCGTTGCAAGATAGTATGTTTAGAATTGGAGTAATCGAGAACAGCAAAACTGTGTTTGATACTAATGAAAACATTAAACCCGTCGTTATTTTGTCAGCGATATTAGATATTATTTGCAATCGAGTACAAATTTCCGGTGAAACAATATCCGGTATTAGTAATATGACTAATACTGTAATTATTGGTCTTGTTGAACCAGAATTAAACGATGACTTTGCAACGAATAAATACGTCGAAGATAAAAACCTCCAAATGATAAACTCGTGAACTATATTTTGTGATGGATAGACCACACTTAGACCCGAATACATCATGTACAAACGTTTAAAAATTTTGGTACAAACATTAATAAGGTGTTTAATGAAATTTTTTAAGTCCAGTAGTCGTTGATATTAAGCTCTTTAACATAAAATATATCACCGACAGTATAGTATATAAGGAAGAGTCTGGCTCAATAATATGGTCACCATTGAATAAATTCATTAAACACCGCTCCCCGGTTAATGGTCTACACATGTTCTCGTTTCTTGGCGTTGCAACATTTACAATATCCACTACAATTCCACGGCGTTATGCGCTTCTGACTTCGTCTGGGCTTATGTTAGTGATGTTGGAACAAGCCAACGAAGAAACAATCGTAGTGACACCCAAAGAAAATAACTCGGCTTTATTTACCATCGGTGTCTTGAATTAGTCGCTAAACTAACACCTACTTAAAATATGACGAACTCTCCAATCAACGTGCAACCGTACAAATATAACCATGCACGTGAGTGGCAAACCATACTGAAAAATATTGTTGATAATAATGTCATAATGAGATAGCCAGTCATTGGATCACCCGCTTTATCAACGCATTTACTGGTCTCATTTTTCATAGTTGCATAATTGCTCTCCACGTAATTTTTTGTTATCACAGCATCGTCTAATTTTGGTTCTCTCACATCAATAATTGCTTTTTTCCTCATGTTGAGATCGCCATACATAATATCTCCAATTATTCTAATACGTCCAGCAATCTCTCCCATTAGTGTTACCAATGATTCCTCAGATTTTTTAAGTTTACCAGTTTTAACAAACAACTGAGTTATCTTCGTTTGCATCTTGAACTTTCAGAACATTATCTTTCAGGGGGATATTGCTTGTGTATAATATTCCTTGATGATCCTGAAAAAGAACGACTTCATTTTGTTCCACACTTGCAAGACTCACACGATTAGCGAGTTCTTCCCTGACCTCGTCAAGGTTGCATGTTTAGAAAATTCGCCATGAGATTTGATATCCCTAGAATATCTTCCGTACATATCATCCATTATACTTTATGATCTGTTTAAAACGACTGTGGATGGCTATACCGTCTACTGGTATATTCATGCAAGACTTTATGAGGCGGTATTGTTGATGCTGACACAGCGTCAAGTACTGCAAGTACGTCAAAGCCACATATTTGCTGGTCTGTTATTATCTGTGTTGGTTAATCTTGGAAATCAGAGTCGAATGATGTGCACTCATATATTTAAAATATTTGTTTGGATGTGACAGTCCATACGAATCGAAATAAACAATTCCACGTGGAGCAACCCAATGAGTTCCTTTTCCATAGTTTGTATCTTATATGTATCTGTATAAAACACTTCTGAACTGTATTTTATTTAATCGCTTATCAGCATTAAATAAATCGAAATTGAGCACAGGAAGGAGACGCTTTGCGTTTAACCAAGTGCCCCAGGAATTCTTAGACTGGCGAGTTTCTGGCAGTGCTAGACCCATTTCTTTCTTGGAAGTCCCTTTTTTTTTGAAGTCTTCATTTCGTGACCTGTTGATTTCTTTAGTGCCATTCCAGCGGCAGTTCCAACAGAACTAAGTGTAGCAGATTCAGCAGCCATCGACTTTTGTATAGCTGAGATTTGTTCTGATTTCAGTTATATTTTTATTTCACAGTTACAATTTGACATCCATTGTAGCTTTGTAATATTAACGGTGTCAGAGTAACATTAACGTGACAATCTGACATTATAATATCATAAGCGATTTCATTAAATGTAAAATGTTTTCCACTTGGGCATCAAAAACTCTCATTCATCCACCATCACCTTCAAGACACATTGGTTTTTCTGATAGCATGACAGCGATTGCTCTGTAATTAGTAATAGCTCATATTGTCACACAAGCTCGAAAATGTATATCAACGAGATATTGTCTGAACAAATCCAAGTGTTCCAGCGAAAAGTAATAGATCGGATGCAGCGTTGTCAATTTTAGATATTTTCAAACTAGAATCTACATTTTGATCTCGTCCTATGAATGCCATCAAACGATGATATGCACGTGCAACACAATTGTTATCAAAATGCAATACTATATCTTCGGATGGTTCTTGACGACCATTTATTATCAATTAAACTTCATCCTCCACAAACATCATTGATGGATCAGACGATCTTGAATAATCACCTGAAAAAATATCTTGCTAGACCCAATATTGTTGTGGCAGCGTCGAAGTTTTTCAGGCATGATTCAATGTTTCCTTCGTCGATAATATACGTGGCACGGTTGCAAAATGACCTGATACCATTATTAATGAACCAACTCTAACATCAGCTTTATATTCAGTAACATCAGTTTTTAAAATTTCACCTTCTACTTCAACAAATGTGTCAACGGGTACTAAATATTTACTTGTATCCTAAACTTGTAGTTCGATTGGTCCACGCTTATTTCGCTCTCGTGCGTCATAAGAATAATATTGATTCATCCTTGAGAACTGTTGCACCCATGTCAAATGCTGGATCAGGTGCACGTTTGATAATTTTATTATATTTGCTACCGTCTAACAGAAAGACCACTTACTGCTATCAGATTTAAAGTTATATTTCTTTCTTTTCCTGACAGTGGTACACTAGCCATCTCTGCTAATATTTAATTTGCAGCTTGAATTATTATTGTACTAACATTTGCATACATACATACAGTGTTGGGTAATTTTACTGATTGCTCTATCAACCGTGCTAGTCTGTGTTTGATTGCTGAGAATGCTATATCGACATCACCAACATAACTAATACATTTAACACGAACAACGTCAATATATTTCATTCCCAGTTGTTTTGCAATCGGTATTGCTTTTGGTACCATCCTTCTGAATAGACCTTGAACAACATTACCGAGTCCATCCCAGCAGATCTCTTTATATGTTAGTAATAGCTAAATGTATAACTCTGACCGATCGGTCTACGTAGACCATTATGTATGATCATCTATTTTAGTCATTGTATGTAACTGTATACCGTCAATCACTACGATACTCATCAACGATTTCATCAAGGAGGGACCGATAAACATTAATATATCATTATACCGCCTTTACATAATCTCAACAAATAACATCTGGTTCATTCATTATTTTTAGGGAATTATTATCGGCCCGTTCTTTTCCGCCAAACATAATTGTTTTCGACCAATATCAGCAAGGACGTTGCTGGGACAGAGTTTATCACGGTCACCGTTGGACATACCACTTCAAGTTTTTTCGTTTGTTACTGGCTGTTTTAGATACTCATCGATGTTCTTCTGAAGACGTTCATTTATGTTAATTACTACTTCTTTTATACGTTTTTCTTTTACTGGTTGTTGTAGTTTATATACTTCTTTTTCAGCCATATATATCGTGGCAGTAGCAGGACCATTTGCAATGCCACTGGGGAAAGGATCTGTATCATAAATGTTGTCGTCATCACTTGATATTTAGGTTGGTTGCTGTGGTTACTGTTTGTCTTATTATGCATTACATCTTGGATCATTAACTCGGGGCTGATCAATTCCGTAGTGTATGAAATACATCCATTTGTACCAAATTTCACGACATACAGCATCAACAATGTACTCGGGGGGGAGGGCGAGTGGCCGAGTGGTCTAAAGCGCTGTCCGTTTCGGACCACTGCCATCTCACCTCTGTCTGCGTGTGTTCCAGTCTAAGAATCGGCAAATGTAGTTATGTGAGAAAGTTTGCCAGTAGCTTCTTGTGGGTCGGTAGTTCTTTCAGGGGCTTGTCCGGGTTCTTCCTCCACCACTAATACTAGCCGCCATGTATAGCCTATATTGTGCTGAAAAATGGCGTTAAACCATAAAAACAAAACAATGTACTCGGGTTTCAGAAATTGCTTCTTTCATTATAACTATTTACGGCAAACTCAGATAATTCATTTTGTTTTTAATGTTTTTTTGATGATGGTAATACTCGCTTCGGTACAATTATCATTCACATCAATTTGACCTGCTCTTGTTTTGGTTCTGGTATACAAAGCTTTGTATCGATTATTTCTGCACGAGTTTGGTCAAAACCATCAATATGTCTCGCATTGGTGAACGGCAGCGATTTTATTGGAAGTTCTCTTAGAATCATTTTAGTTTTATTAGTTATTTCTGCATTGTTCCATTTTCGTTAGCTATTTGCTTAAACGTGGGGAGAATACCTTTGCTATCCGTTGTAACAGGTTCAAATAACCGTTTGGCTTGGCACCCGCTGCAAATTCATCCGTAGACTCTTGGCGCTCTTGTAAATTTTGTTTGACAGAAATATGGTGTAGAAGTCATTTTGTAATTGTCTCTAGGCGCTGTCGAGTTAATTTAGATTTGTGAGATTCCATCATTGATATAATAAATATTTAATTACACCACACGATAGCAGCAGGGATGTGACGTCAAACATTTAGTGGACTGGTGGGTACATATCAAGCATGAAAAACGAAACGTCTAACGTCAAGAATGAACAAACCCAATTAGAGAAGTCTTGGTCGGTTAGAGGCGCCGGTTTAACGTCATTGACCTTGTGTTTTGTTTTTGCAGGAAGCTTTATTTTCGCGAACGGACCCTCCTAATTTTTGTCCTGTTTACCGTCCCTGGTGTTGTATTTAAATGCTACATATGTAAGAAGTTATTTATAGTTTGGTGATGTCACTATAAGGACCGTGTACGGAACGCTAGTTTGCATAATCTTTTAAATAGTGCCAAATTTTAAATAGTGCCAATATTAAAATAATTGTCTTATTTGATGTTACGTTTATAATCTTTAAATCCTTATAACAGAATTGTTCAATTTATTGGAAGCATATTGTTATAAACTGTAGTTTTTCTCACACTTACCCAACAATCTTCTTAATAATAAATTATTAAATTCACAGTCCGTACATCAGTTGAAAATGCTTTGAAATATAAATTGAACGACAGCGCCATGCTTGACACATTTTGATATGGAAATAGGCTAGAACATTTCATTTTAACTTTTTGGTAATAGCCTATTAACCAGCAACCCATTTTACTTTCTTCCAACGTACTTTGATGTCAATTATTGCTGTACCTAATACATAACAGTTTGCTTTTGAATGTGTTCCTGGCATCAGAGATGCAGTTTACAATATCAAACATTATATTGGAACATTTTAATATGTTTATACCAAGTATGACCTGCTTCCAAGTCACTTTAGTTTCATTCCGTTTGCCACTTATGCCTATCGTTCCACCTTGCTGGCTCTAAATAAAAATTAATATTGATTAATTAGCATCCAACAGTTTATTTATACATGTTGAAATGTTAGATAATCTAGCCATTTCGTTCAACAGTAAGATGGACAACCAATGAAGTATAAAATGTTCCGCAACTGATTTTATTTCTTGAATTTGATTATATGTTCATGACAGTTGGTGGAGTGATACCTACATTTGTTGTCACAACAAATCAAAAGCATCACATGCCACGAATGCAAGGTCGCTTCAAAATATTAAAATTTCAAAATTCAATGATGTTTGCTTTCAAAATGCTGATATTTATATTATATTAGAGCTAATCATTATTCTGTCCCAAAGTAAATCGTTATCGTTGGATAATATTTAGCGTTCTAAACTATCTTAAACCTCAAAAGGTTTTATTAATTTAAAGATGCAGTAAGCTTAAAAGTCGCTTAACTCCAAGAAATTCCAAAATCGTAGAAACTAATCACGTTCTACTGAATAGCCCACAACTTTATAAAATACAGAGCTCCTTACTTTAATTTAAATTGATTGAATGTTTTAAAATTATAAATACAATGTTTTTTTCAGGGTAGAAATTTACTATATTTCAGATTATTGCAATACTTTCTTAAAATATCAAGTACTTATTGCAAATTTCTGCAATCTCGTACAATAAAAGAAACTAATTCATTATATGCCAATATCACAGTGCCATCACACACACACACACACACACACACACACACACACATATATATATATATATATATATATATATATATATATATATATATATATATATATATATATATATATATATATATACATAAAGCATTAAAGTACAGCGGCAAAAGAATGTTATTGCTTTGCATTTATTAATCGATTTAGCAACTCTCAAAGAATTTGTTGATAAATTGAAATATAAAAAACAACACCAAACATGGTTACATATAGCATGACGGTGCACCAGTACTGTGAGCAGGTAAGTATGCAATTAAGAAATACGGACTTCCACGCTCTAATTATCCACCTTACGTCAGAGGAACATCATACATTTTGTATTAAGACTCATTACCTGATATGCTTGATTTAGCAGAAAGACTGCCTTATTGCACGGTGGATGATGCTACCATGGCGGTTATTTACGATAAGACAAGTACAGATTGTTGGATTTTCACTGTTGACTGAGAGGAAAATCAAACTGTGTTCAGATTCACTCGAACTGGATGTATGTATTATCGGACTTAACTACACATGCTAGAGTAATAAACTGCAAACAAACCAAGTTTGATGGCAAAAACGTATGTACAATTTTAAAAAAGGACAATTTGGATCTTACATACCATATTGTACTCTCTCTCTCTCTCTCTCTCTCTCTCTCTCTCTCTCTCTCTCTCTCTCTCTCTCTCTCTCTCTCTCTCTCTCTCTCTCAGAACGGAGAATTCGCCTTCTAATGACATGGATTAAATTGCTGAAGGGCGCACTCCCACAAAAGACCTTATTTGGACGAACTGGCACCTAATGTTGAAGTTACAAGCATATACATGTAAACAATGGGGTTCTACCACTATATAAAACGTTTGTCGTGTGCGACGGAGTCGAGGAAGGGTATCGTATGAAACGTGCCGAAGAACGCGACTATAATGTTAGCGAAAACTCGTAATAGGGCCCCCGGATGGCTACTCCTCTGTGTAATCTCATATGTGATATTTAGCAAGCTGATATTAAAGCTCTAAAAAATTACTAAAATAAAAATGTAGAATCTTCTTTTCAGAGTCTGACATGTGTACCAAGATTCTTTTCAGGGTGTTTATATTTTGCCGCAAAATTATCAAAATTTGTTAAACGACCAAGTGAATGTTGCAGAATTATGCAGTTGTGTGTAAAGTCCTACTCAAATGTCGATGATCCAATTGATGTTGTATGTGTTCTCAAAGCTTGTTGATTTCCTCCTAAAGAATTAAAAGTAAATTCATTCTGTAATCATTTGTAATATATACAGATGGATGTAGGATATAAACGCAATGGTTTCAGCGTACCCTTATCTATCTATCTATCTATCTATCTATCTATCTATCTATCTATCTATCTATCTGTCTATCTGTCTGTCTGTCTGTCTGTCTGTCTATCTATCTATTAGATTTATCTATCAGATCTATCTATCTATCTATCTATCTATCTATCTATCTATCTATCTATCTATCTATCTATCTATCTATCTATCTGTCTGTCTGTCTGTCTGTCTATCTATTTAATATATATATATATATATATATATATATATATATATATATATATATATATATATATATATATATATATATATATATATACACACGAATAAGTTGCAACATGTTCGAGGACGCAATATGGCATTGGTAGGAGTAGACAAGGTATGACATAATTCACGAGCGCTGGTTACATTCAATGGCCGGAACGAATTATAACTACCTGTCATGTATGCAAAATTCAATTTCTAAACAAAACGCAGATTCTCTCATAGCCATTGTAATTTCCCCTGCGCGATAAAATTAATTGACCTTAATCTCCTCTCTGCATGTTGAACTAAGATAACATAAACTGAAACATTTTATTATGAAGGTCTTGGCAGAGAAACACGCATTTAAAAGTTATGCTGAAAAAATATTGGCACCGACACGGACACTTGTTTTTCGTGAGGTTTTACGCTCATCCTATTTGTTTTTGACACTTCAACATTTCGTTCATAAAATTTGCCTAGAATTTGTTTATGTCTTAAACAAAATGGTTAATATTTCGTCAAATAATCCTCATAGTTAGTAATACTGTTAGAAGTCTGGTGTGATTACCATACTCCGTTCAACTTATGTACATGTAATACTTTATAGTTATAACGAAGAAATAAACAAATCAATTGACACAATGGAAACCAACGTAAAATGAAACGGTTCTTTAACATTATGAAATATACCTGGTATTATAATACAAAATATATTATTATGAGAATAAATAGTCATTAGAATTACATGTTCATGATTACGATGGTACATTACGTTACATTTTATTTTCACACAAAGCATATTAAACTTTAATTTGATGAAAACGACATTATTTTGCTATATAACAACTCTAATATAATCATTAATACGAGAACGTAAAAGAAGAAAATAAGAACGAGCATTCAAATTTGCAAATGGACATAAACATATTAGGCTTAAAGATAAATTTGACAGACAATTAAATGAGTATAGATTTTGTAGCGAAGATCACTAATATTTGTACTATTGATGCAATGAAAGACAGCTTAAAATAGATGAAAGATATGCAATTATGTTCAGTAAAGGTTAAGTTCGATTGTCTATATCGTAACTATGGTGCATGACAAACTGGAACCAGCATGTAAACTTACGATAAAACATCAGTAATCAAATATATAATGTGATACACTATTTCAAGCGATCAAATGAAATACCTGTAAGCAGAAGTTATTGTTCAGTACCATTAATCAGTTAACAATACAAGTAGATCAAAACTAATCTGTTAGAGGTATATCATATGAACAATTAGCTGAATTTACACTAATGTTCGTAGCCAAACATATCTCCTCACCAAGATCACAACTACTGTTGATCTTAATAGAGCCTTGATAAGATTGAACATTGTGTTCAACACTACCCAATTCATTCTCTGTGTATGACTGAGTTTAAAAAGCAGGGTAGGTTAAACTACAAGGAATACATTTCATTCAAATAATGTAACTGAAATATAGATCTTCTAAATGCATTATATGCACAAGTTACCTATATATTGCTGATCTAAATATACCAACGCTAAGAAAGGACATTGATCAATACATATATATCCATGCCTTAAACAGGTTAATTAATCAAAGTTAAATCCAAATTTAACCGTGAATGAATAAAAGGGTATGACTATCAATATGCAACAGGAATCAAACTACATTTTAGACAAGAATCTTCCGATGATCTTTACAAATGTTGCGTAGACATTCTATCTTTAATGCTGTGTGCTATTTTGGAAGAATTTAGAAATGTTTGCAAACAAAGCTTTAAACAGGGCTTAATGGATTATATATAGCTGAGTAGGTGTCACTTATGATATTTTGTTTTCTTCAAAATTAAAGGTAAGTGTTAGCGAATGATTATTTGTTGTCAATACCAGTGTCTTACCTAAGAGATCAAGTCAGTAAGGAATAGTATGGCAAGTATTGTATCACTGATGAATATAATCATAACGCTGAAAGAGAACAAGATTGATCACCTTTATGATTGCTTATTACGTCACTAATTATCTCAATGCTTTGTAAATGTTTCAGTTTACACATTGTAACTCGGTAAATGAACAACAAACCAAAAGGTAAGAGGTTGATTATGTTGTATTATTTATGTTGTAAGAAGATATACTTGTACCCACATACATGCATGATTTCTTTAGAGCATTTATATTTCATTATCGATCATTTTTTCATATTGATAACTTGGGCTGTCCGTCGCATTTCACATATTTATAGTGATTAGGTTATACACGTGCGCATCAGCCGTCCAACCGTTATCATGTACTAAACACTTTTATCCAGTTACATTTCTACTGACAAACTGTTATATAATCATAGAATATATCTTCCAGTGAAATATTTAAATCCCTGGCGATTGTGCGTTTTGGGGGCCTAGCACTCGTTTCGTTGAGGACAATATCAATTGCACCACTGAATGATATTTTGAAATTATTCGAATTTTCTTCTTCGCCTGAGAACTGTTTCTCGAACAAGTACGTCCCTGTTGAATGACAGTCGACTATGTTTTTCTTTTTCTGGCCCACAAAATGTTGGTTTAACATAAATTCACAGGGAATCAAACTGGTGGATACATCTTTAAATTCCACTTCCGCGTTGTAGAAATAATTAGGGCATAACCGATTAGACTTTTCTACCGATTTCCGATTCCGGATTTTGGGCATGAAATTCTTCCGATTCCGGATACGATTCGATTAATCGGAAATGCTAAATCCGTATTTTTTTTCTAAAAAAATTCATCTTCCGTTTCAGGGTTTTTGGTATCTGGTTTTACCGTGTCTAGCATGTTACTTAGTACTTTACCATATCCGGCTTCATTTCCGGTTTACACCCGTCGGTTCAAATAGATTGTCTCACAGCGTGGTTGTGTTGACCATATTGGACATTTCTGACTTCTTATTTAAGTTTATTAACGCACTATCGAATGACACGCAATGTTAGACACGGTGCTATAGAAATTCAACTTTATTATTTTTATTATCCGAATCGGTCGTTCCAGCCTTGTCCGACTCCGATTAATCGGAAGTTCATACTATCCGGTGGAATCCGATTTCCGGATCAAAAGTCGGTTATGCCCTAGAAATAATCCTTATCTCTAAATGATTTCTCACCTGGTATCGCAGTCAATGTTTTACTATTTTCACGTGCTTATTATTGATTCCATGGGAGAGGGGGTCGACTTTGTATTCATATAACAGGATGGTTTCAACAGATATTTTGAATCTGGTCTTAACAATATTATGTATGAGCTTAAGCGATTGTCTGTAATATTATAGTTTTCAAGCTTATATTCGTCGACAAATGAAACAAAATTGCCATTGATGTTGGCAGCCTTTGATGATTTATCATTAGGATCTGACCTAACGTTATAATAATAGATATTAACCGATAATCTACTGACTGAATACTAAACGACTCCAATATCAGTAACATTTAGAAAGTCACCAGTTATGAAAAACAATAATTTACATATGATACACTAACGACCCTTGACGTTACTACTTCTCCACGTTGTAAATTCCACTATATATCGTTAGACAACTTAAACAGTTTTCTAAACAAATTTAGTTCTCAGTGACGACCATTTTATCACCAAGATTATTTTCCACGTATTCTATTTCTGACACTCATGGTTAAATAATCACAGCATGTGGTGATACAGGTTCATATGAGTAAACAAAACAATAAATCATTAGGGTTTACCTACGTGAGCATCCTGCTAATGACAGGTCTTCTTATGAAACTTAGGTTTGCAATGATACCTGATGGTACTCGACGACTTATTCATGGTAATGGAAGGTATTTCCCTTCTTATTGGAGCTTCCATGTAAACAAACAACATTCGTTTCCAAAGCCATTCAAACAACAGCCTCTAACGAATGTGATGTGTTATTTTTACATCAGGATTGCACAATAAACATATATAATTTCCATCGACGTCAAAGTATCATTATCACATGCAGTTAACTTTTCAGTGTAAATTTCAATTTATTTAGTTATATTCGATAAGCTCAAACTAGATAATTAACTTAAGTAAATCATCCATGAATTCCCCTCAGGCGAATCATTGGTAAATTTTTCATATTGCGCTAGCTTTATTGCTTCTAGCACGTTGCATACATTTGTAAATGTTTTAAAGGTCAGGAAATATATATACCTTCGCTATATTAATACTAAAATCAAACACTAATAACTATGGATTTCCTCTTTAATATCTTTAATTAATCCCACGGGTAAACTGTGAGCATTATACTTCTCAGAATTATTAAATTATATATATATATATATATATATATATATATATATATATATATATATATATATATATATATATATGCATCACCTTTGACCCAGCTACATAAGCCAACTAGTTGTAGCAGCCTGTCGATATGGTTGTTATTGATTTCCTGTTGGCATAATTGGTCAATTTTGTTTTTTGTTTATTGCCCTTTGTGATAACCGATCTAAGTTTACTTTTAATATCTATTTTAGCTGGCTTACCTATACAACCTGTAAATGTATTACAAAGCATGTTTGTATTAAAAGGTTTAAATGTACGAAAAGAGAGTAATGGAACAACATTTGATATATAAAGTATTTAATATGAATTATGAATGTGTTCCAGACTTTACACGCTCTAAATATTATTGAATATGTGTAGTGTAGGAACTCTTCATCGAACCATACCATATAGTACCTCTGCGAATGGAACAAATAAGGAAGCGTCACATGTAGCGTGATTGGTTGTGTTACTTGAATAGGTGTGCATGGTTGTGAACAAGACAACCTCAAATTATACTCTAGGTCATATATTGGAAGATATATTTGTGAACACCTGTCGCCACAGATCAATGCATTGAATGTCATTTACGTATGACTATTCCCAAATTAGTGGATAAAACAGTATATGTTTTTCAAGATGTTAACTTCATTTACATGAGAGACAAGCATTCGACGGTCCTGAAAAAGACATTCATCCTTAGGTACGTTTGACTTTTAAATATGGTTTAATTTTTACTTTGAAATTATTAAATTTACAGCTGAAGAGGTAAAATGCATACATTAGAGACTGATAATATGTCATAATTTACACATTAAGTATTTTATTTTTAATCATTTTGCATGGAAAATTACACATTCGGTCATACATATTAAAGACCTTTGCATGCAGTTTTAAAGCTTCTAATAATTAGCAAATCAGTATTCGAGATTTAAGAACAAAGTGGAATTTATCTACGTCATCTGCATACAAAGTCTAAGTCACTGCGTGTTTAGTACTCTTACAAGATGTACCAAAATAAAAGTGAAGTAAACGACCTTTGTGAAATTTAACAAATAAATTACTTCCCTTGATAAAACAAGCTACATACGAGAAAACGAACTTGCCGTTTTACGAATCAAAGGAATTGAAACAGAAGTCCTAGTAATATAAATTTCTAATGTAACTGAGTTCGAATTCCAATGAAAACCGAAACGAATGTTGAAAACGCATGCTGTGATCAGCGTAGCACTGATGATCAACAGTTCGTTGTTGAATAACAGAAAAAAATGTTCCAGTTTTTTAATTCTGTGTAAATTTTGATAAATGCCTTTGTCCAAACATTAGTTAAGAGCACTATTTTATTTCCTCTTGTACGAATCAGTTTTCGTTAAAAATTATAATGTAATTAGCCCCAAAACTGGTCACAATATAATAACACCTAGACTTCTCTAATGTTACGGCATGAAACACTACGTTTTTTCAAAACATCAAAAATACATCTAGCTACAACTCAAAAGAGATGCCCGGATGTTAGTCAATCTCCTGAGAAAGCTAACTAATACAAGTTATTTGTCATGTACTCCATGTATGGCATCGATACCACTTTATGAATCGTACTCTGATAAAAAATAAAATTAGTTTAAACAATTCTGGATCAAGGTCAGGAACTAGGTCAGCATTAGATACAGTAGGTACACATATGAAGAGACAAGGCTTTTTAATCAAGCTAATAAGATCTTATTTCTAAAAAGGTGTGCCAGATTGAAATTTTGAACAGCTTATGTTATGCTGAAATATGCTTCTTCCAGAATACTGGTGATTGGAAGATGTGCTTATATAAAAACCTTTATGAGCTATGGAATACACGTACGTCATCAGTACGAGCAGCATTTTTAAGTCTTCTACCTTATGTTCATCAAGATAAGTTTTAATGTCACTTTGGACAGAGTTCTTGAACCTTTAGAAGTAACACAAGTTGTCTGAGATTTTTGGAATAGGTATCAACTTTCCTGGTTAAGCGCCTTCGATCAAATAGCTGCATATCTTGTCTTAAGAATTCGATATGAGTTTGTCCAGCTTTTTTTTATAGTTTCTGAATTTTGGCCGATAATCCTCAGGGACCAACTCACCACCCTTTCTGATGCATTCCTGGACCGTATCATTGTGAGAATGGTGATGTTGTGACAGTGTATTGTAAATATCACTAGCTTTACCAATAAGTAAAAACAAACAGAGCTGAATTCTTTTCCATTAAATAAAGTTACATTACAAAAACATGTAATGTAATTTAAAAAAAGACTAATAACCAAACAATTAAATTAAATATTAATTAAATAATATATACATTTTCAACACTTTTTTATTTTACCAATCGAGTTGTCAACGCAAGCTAATTTGGCATTCAATCAATTACTCTGTTATTTGTGGTGTCATTATTTGTTTCACTTAAATCATTATTTTGTTTCTTGAAATATATTTTACAACATGACAAATGTAAGTTATCTTTTGATGATATCTCTATATGGCTGTCTCTAACAAATTTAGCTTTCGCATTCAACAATCACAACATTACAATAATTGATTTCTTCTCTAAGTTGATTTTTTATTTATATGTGTACAATCCTTATAGCAATGTTATTTGATTTATTGAGAGTACATGATTCATACACTGACATGAATGAATAAGTGAGATAAATGATCACCCATAAAGATGCTTAAAAATATTTGATTACATTGACAGTCTCTACAATATTCGAAAATGTTTTGAAATGTAAATTAATTTACTCTGCATTGTGTGACACATTCTTATATGGAAAGCGGCTTGATCATTTCATTTTAACCATTTTCTTCATTTCTTAAAACCTTGTAACCAACAAACCAATATAGTTTGTTTTCAAGTATCCAACAACAACAACAACAACAACAATACATGCTTTGACATCATTAATTAGTGTGCCCAATAATGTATTTTTGTACCGCGCTCCGTATTACGTCTTCGGCAACATCAGTATTACAATGTACAATATTTACCTTTTTCAAGTTGCTTATACCCAAATGGACCCAACTCTGGGTCACGATAGGTTTGTTAAATTTGCCTCGCACGATTGTCCGATGATGTCCTTGGTAGCTGCTCTCATGCCTGTATTAAAAGTGTATGCATCACTTTAAAATCAACATCCATCACAAGGAGTGGAGCTATTCCTCCAATTGTGGCATGGAATGACTTGAAGATATTGGGATGTTTCAGTTGTACAATTTTGAATTTGAGCCTGATTTTCTTTGGTTTGTTAATGTTCTTCAGCCTCACTCTGAAGATCATAATCACAAGGTTGTGGTCACTCCCAAGATCAGCACCTGGAAAAGTCCTTGTTTTTGCTCCATTAATGTGATATCGGTAGCGGGTTTTAACCAGTTTGTAGTCGATCTGGTTACGATTGATTCACGGCCATGTCCAACATCGTGAAGCGTTATGTTGATCTAGGATATTGGCTAGTACCACGTTGTTGTAGCATGCGAACTGGGGCAGCCGTCTCCATCTTTCATTGATTAGCTCACTGCAAGAATATCCACAATGCGTATCCTTATAGAGCATCTTTGCCAATTTTGGCATTCCAGTCTCCTTGCATGATGATGATGTATATTTTTTCTTACAATGTTTAGAATACCGTGAAGTTTGTTGTATAGCTCCTCTTTTTCTTCATCATCATGATCAGTAGTTGGAGTATAGACTTGGATAATTGTGATGTTAAACGGATATGCTTTCAGACGAATGGAGATGATTCTGCTAGATATGGGCTACATTCAACATAGATCCCTCGATGGCTTTGTTTACAAGGAATCCTACTCCATTTATGGACTTGTCCAACTATCCATTATAGTAGAGTATACGCCCACCTTCTGTTTGGTGTTCTAAGGCTTTCCATCTGAGTCCCAGAATGTGTCATGTGTAGTGTTCCATCTCATGTGTCACATCTTTGAATCTTTCACTTTGTATCGGAGTTCTCATATCCCAGGTGACGATAGCGATGCTGTCTCTCACTTGGATTTTATACTAAGTACTAGTAGCACACTTTTCACCTCCGTCCAGGTGGACAACGGCTGACGCGGTCGTTTTGTACGCGGGAGACGACCGATCCGGTATGGTAACTCTAGATTTTTCCAGCATTATAATGTGTCTTGAACAAGTCATCTGGTGGAGACTATCCCTCTCCAGACCAAGTAGCTGCCAGAAGACAATGTAGTTTACCGAGAAATAAACAGTTATACCATCACAAATCTGAAGAAAGGAAAAGAATATTGGATTGGACAAAAGTGCACAGAAATATAGTGCAGTCTGATAAAGGACAGCAAAATGGTATTCCAAATTGTGTAATACCTCACCAGAATGAAGCAGCGAAGAGAAAGATAGATAGATAGAGAGAGAGAGAGAGAGAGAGAGAGAGAGAGAGAGAGAGAGAGTAACATACAAGACGAAAATGCCTCACAGAAGTAGGTGACATTGTAGAAAGATGGACTGAGTATTGTGAAGAACTTTACAACCATCCGTTCACAGGATACTCAGAGGTGCTTAACGTTCTAAACTCCACAAATGATGATGATTTCCCCATTCTTGAAGAAGAGGTGCAGTCAGCAATAAGAGTACAGAAAAATGGGAAGGCAGCTGGAGTAGACCACATCACAGTTGGACTTATCAAGTATGCGGGGTATCAGGGATAAAGCTACTAGCGAAAATCTGCAACACGATCTGGCAGTCAGGTGAATGGCCAGCATAGTGGGCCCAGCCACTGATTATAACACTCCCCAAAAAGGAATTTCCAGCCATGCCAAAATTACAGAACTATCAGTTTGATGATTCATGCAAGTAAGGTGATGCTCGAGATCATCTTAAACAGAGTTTGGCATGAGGCATCGTGAGCCACAATACAGAAGTACAGCATGGCTCAAACGTTCACCAATGCCATCAAGCATTTTCAACATCTACTTAGAGCAAACGTGAGCGAAGCCCTGGAAAACCACTGTGGGACAGTCAGGATTGGATGGCGTAGCATCACCAACTTTGCAGACGACATTGACAGACTGGCAGGTAGTGAGGACGACATTACCACAACAGTGAAGAGCCTATATAAAACATTTTCCAGATTCGACATGGAGAACTTGAGAGCTGAGAAGACAAAACTGATGAAGAATAGTGACAAAGATAACTCAGCCAAGATTAAAGTCAGAATATACATACTGGAAACAACTGGCCAGATCCAATAAGTTAGTTCCATAATCACCGAAGAGAGATCAAGAACAGAAATTGTGTCCTGAGCAGCACAAACAACGGCAGCTTTTCAAACCTAAGATCCAGCTGGAGAGATAAGAATATCTATCTGAAAACTAAAATCAGACTATTGGGATCACAAATTATCTCAATCCGTTTGTACTTGTGTAAGGATTGGACAGCAAAATTAAAACGAAGAATTCAGGCCCTTGAAATGCGATGCTTCAGAACCATCCTTGGCATCTCTTACATGGACCATATCACAAATGAAGAAATGCGCAACACCATCAAGAACAAGGTAAGCCATTATGAAGACCTTCTCACCACTGTCAAAACAAGAAAGCTGAAAAGGTATGGCCATATCACTAGAATCAACCGTCTATACACAACAGTACTGCAGGGCAGGGTCCAGGGTGGGAAAAGGAAAGCTAAACAGAGAAACAAGTTGACTGACAACATCAAATAATGGATCAAGACAATTTTACGGAGACATGGGCATTGGCACATGATCGTGACAAGTGGAGGGAACTGGTCAGATGTTCAACAGCACAGCGCCTTAACGACCACACTAGGTCAAGAGACTGATGATGATGATGATTGCCCGAGACCGTGCTGGATCTAAACAAAACTAAATAGGTATTCAACGTTTTCTTTAGACCTGTTATAGTCGTTTCAGTCGGCAATGTATAACACGCTGCGGTAATCAGATCGTATGTCTTGAATCTAGTTAGTGGATCAGTCTAATTGTAAATTTGAAAACTGCAGCTGTTGACGCAAATAAAAAGCCTCGCATGCCACGCATCAGTTCAAAATTTTTTAAAATCTCCAAATTCAATTTTGCCGTTCAAAAGTCTGACATTGTGCATCAGAGAATAGCAATGAAATTACAAACATTTTAAGCTCACTCCTTTGGTAATTCATTGTAAATTCTAAAGCTATTTTTTAATTCAAAGACACAATAAACTCCAAAGCATTTACTTCCAATAAATTCCAAAATCATAGAAAGTGTTCGTGTTCTCTTAAATAGCTCCAATTTTTACAAGTACGGCAATTTTCGTTTTGTCTAAATTGAAGTTGAGATTATAAATATAATGTTTTCTTTCTGTCTAAACTGATTCAATTTGCCATTAAAAGCACAATATTTTCCTTTTGTCTAAATTGGATGAATGTTTGATTATAAATATGTTTTTTCTTTGTATATAAATTGATAGATTCTCTTCGATACACGAATCATTTCGACCTGACTCATTGTGGCCTTCGGCTAAGACCAGACAGCACACTAAGGTATTTACATATGTAGGTAAACTATGGGCTACTGTTCCCCAAACACAGCTCGATATGTGTATTAGATGTGAGAAGTTTATGCAGATTTGATACTTAATTGCTTTGTTGCTTGTCATTTTATGTATAATTTCCGAAACTCTTTCTGGGATTTCCTTATTGATAAATTTCCACTGAACCTGCATATTACGTTTTTATTTGCACAAGATGAGCTGCAACTGCACTAACGATCATCTGGTTAGACTGGAAACATTTTTTCGCGATGCATTTATCAAAAAAGAACATTTAGTAGCAGTCTTCTTTGATTTAGAAAAGGCCTATGACACAACATGGAAGTACGGGATACTAAATGACCTGCACGATCTGGGTCTAAAAGGCCGTCTGCCCTCTTTCATCTCCAATTTTCTCTCCGACAGAGAATTCAAAGTACGAGTGGGCTCTAACCTCTCCGATATGCACCAGTAAGAGATGGGTGTGCCCCAGGGCAGTATTTTATCTGTGACGCTATTTATTATCAAAATCAATAGCATCACCAGCTGCTTAACTCCCGGTGTGGATTGCTAATTATATGTAGACGATTTTTTAATTTGTTATCGATCAAAGCACATGCATACAATTGAAAGGCAACTCCAACAAAATATCAATAAGATCCAAAATGTGGCCAGTAATAACGGTTTAAAATTTTCTAAATCGAAAACAGTATGCATGCATTTCTGTCAGTTGCGAAGACATCATGATGACCCTAAACTCACGCTGGACGGAACACTTATTCTAGTTGTTGAGGAAACAAACTTTTTGGGTATTATCTTCGACAGAAAACTCACTTTTATACCACACATCAAGAATTTAAAAGCTAAATGCTTAAAAGCTTTAAATTTACTGAAAGTAATTGCGCACACTGACTGGGGTGCTGATAAAAAAGTCCTCCTCAATTTGTATAGAACATTTATCCGCTCTATACTAGACTATGGATGCACTGTTCATGGTTCAGCTAGGAAGTCTTATTTGAAAATGCTTGACCCAATTCATCATCAGGGAATAAGACTTGCTCAAGGAGCATTTAAGACATCTCCATGTGAAAGCCTTCTCGCGGAAGCGAATGAACGACCTTTATCGCACCGCAGAGAAATGCTTTCTTCACAGTACGCTCTTAGGTTAAGATCAAACCCTCTGAACCCTGCTTTTTTGGCTATTTTTCAACCAAAATATAAAACTTTATATGAAAAAAAGCAAATGCCATACCTTCATTTGGCATCAGAATATCATCCAGCTTTGACACTATCAAAATTAATCTCCCTACACTTCAGAACACGTTTGTCTCGCAAACACCACCTTGGCTCCTTAAGCAACCCAAAGTGATTTTTACGTTGCACAATGGGAAAAAATCTGAGACAAATCCTGCCATTTTCCAGAACTCTTATCATGAACTTTTTAACGATTTTAGAAACTACACAAAAGTTTTTACTGATGGATCAAAAGTTGATGAAAAGGCTGCTGCAGCCTTTGTTAGTGGCAAACACATAACCAAAGTGCGCTTGCCAATTGATGCGTCCATATTTTCAGCGGAAATCAGAGCAATAGACCTTGCTCTGAAATTTATCGAACAAAAACACATTTTAAATAGTATTATCTTCTGTGACTCACTATCAATGCTTCAGTCGCTTCACAATAGAAAACTGGATAATCCATTGTTATTCAATATTCTCGTCAAAAACTCTGAGCTTAGTACCTCCTATAATATAGTATACTGATGGCTACCTAGCCATATTGGTATTAGAGGTAATGAAGAAGCTGACCGGGCTGCTAAGATGGCTCTATCCCAAGAACTATCGGATATTAAATTACCGTTTACTGATTTTAAACCTTGTATCAAAAAGTACCTACGCCAGAAGTAGCAGGCGTCATGGAATGATGCAGTCAATAACAAACTTCATGCCATCAAACCATCCCTAGGAGAATGGACTCCTTCCTACAGGACTATCCGTAGGGAGGAGATTGTCATTGCAAGAATCAGAATCGGTCATACATCTATTACCCACTCCCACATACTAAAAGGTGAAGACCCACCAGAGTGCGTTTCTTGCAATGAAAACATTCACTGTTAAACACTTTATGACCGAGTGTTCCGACCTGCAACCTACGCGTGATAAATACTATAATGTACATGACATGAAGGAACTTTTTGATACTAAACAAATCATTTGAATTTTAGATTTCCTAAAGGAAATAAATCTCTATTTGAAAGTATAACTTGTATGCCATCAGCTAGAATATTTTTATCTAATGCAAATACCACCTCTTATTTCCATTTCTTATCATCAACATACACCATTTACATCTCCCGTTGATTGGGAAGCTTCATATTTTCCTGTTACCAACATCTTGCCATTTTATATTTAACTATTATGGGTTTTTTTTATATCGCTGGTCCATATTAAACCTTTCTTATTTTTAAACATTTAACCTATTGTATGTCGCTAAATAGCCTAAAAGTGCTGGTGCGCCGTTAAAATTCAAACAAACAAACAAACATGAGCTGCAGCTGCACTATTTTGTAGGTAAAAGGTTACCAGATAGTGTAATAGACAACGAAAACTCCAAACTATTCGTCATGTCTGCAGTACACCTTGTCATGCAGTGTGCTGCTATCGTCTGTAAATAAGGTACTGAAACGTGCAACTTATTCAGTTGAGGAACACTTTATTCATTGATATTCTGTACGAATTTTTATTGTAATAATCAATTTATTTCTAGCGATTGTTTGGGTTTGTATTAATGTATTTACTTGGTTATTTATTTATTGATTTGATTCAGATGATTTATTGTTGCATCATACAATCTTCTACGGAAGGATAGTAAAGCTGATGTTGTTTTATCTGAAATAGCACACACAGTTACAAGTATGGCAATTTTCTTTTTTGTCTAAATTAATTGAAATCGTCACTAACCTTCACTGTTGTCCTTGTGTCGAGAGTGATTGAAGTTTTGATGATAAATACAATATGTTTGTTTGTGTCTACAGTGATTGAATTTCGCTTTATAAATCTTCCTTTGTGTCTTTATTGATTGACGATTTTAGTATAAATACAATGTTTTACCTTATGTCTAAAAACTTGGTTGAAATTTTTTTAAAAAAAGTACAATGATTTTCTTTCATGTCTAAGTTGATTGTATTTTGCACTATTGTAACTCGCTGTCAAATTATCAAGTAACCTGTGCAGCACAATTGCACTTTATACAAATATCTGATACAGCTAACACATCATTGATCGATACCTCTTCGTTTTCTTAGATATTTACCGATTATAAATTAAAAATGAATGTTTATTTTTTCATGGAGCATCCGGTTCCAAAACCTCTTATTATTATCTAAATTAATTGTATCGTTAATTCAGTTCTTTCATTCAAAGCAGAAGTTGATACTTCAACAAACTCTGGAAGAAATCTAAATCTTTCAATAATTTTCCGGCATGCATACATACAATCACAATTTAAAAATAGCTGCAGTTAGTGTTGTTATGAATTGAAAGACTAATTTGACCAAGATCACATAATGTATTGAATATGGACGCTAAATTGGAAATTAGGCATTTCCAGAGAAATTATAAGAAAGTTTATAAATACCACATAATCTTCTAATAACTTCGAAATCTTGTAGTTGTGCGGTTAAATAAAAAAAACTCCTTCATTATCTTCAAGACATACATTATATGGTTCAGATAAGTAGCAATGCTACGTTGTGAAATTAGATTTTGTACTCTAGCGGTTATCAGGTCTTTAAAAGTTTCCAAAGTAGCCTAAAAGCCTTCTAGATAAAGCACTTGTTTAATTCTGATTTCTTTAAGTTTGTGTAATTGACGTTACATGTATAAAATCCATGTTCAAAGTTTAATTCATTTTTAGTGAGTTACGTACGTGGTTCTGTTTTATTGCGAGTACAAAGTAAACCAGCGTTACTTACTTGAAGGTGCTTTTGGATGATTACAATTGGTGTGTGCGTTAATCGCGGCCTTTTACCTCTTTTTGTATGGTACGCTGCATCACACAAACACAGACACACTCACTCATACACACACACACACACACACACACACACACACACACACACACATATATATATATATATATATATATATATATATATATATATATATATAGATATATATATATATATAATGTAAGTGTGTGTGTGTGTGTGTGTGTGTGTGTGTGTGTGTGTGTGTGTGCAAGGTGAGAGCATTGTATTTACAACTTTTGAAAATATAATACTGTAAATAGCACCTTCATGACGCATTCATTACTCTGAGCAAATTCAACTAATCTATCGATACTGCATCATTAATATCCATAGTATTAAAAAATAAATAATATCCCTAGTATTAAAAAATAAATAATATCCCTAGTATTAAAAAATAAATAATATCCCTAGTATTAAAAAATAAATAATATCCCTAGTATTAAAAGATAAATAATATCCCTAGTATTAAAAGATAAATAATATCCCTAGTATTAAAAGATAAATAATATCCCTAGTATTAAAAGATAAATAATATCCCTAGTATTAAAAGAAAAATAATATCCCTAGTATTAAAAGATAAATAATGTCCCTAGTATTAAAAGATAAATAATATCCCTAGTATTAGAAGATAAATAATATCCCTAGTATTAAAAGATAAATAATGTCCCTAGTATTAAAAGTTAAATAATATCCCTAGAATTAAAAGATAAATAATGTCCCTAGTATTAAAAGATAAAAAATATCCCTAGTATTAAAAAAATAAATAATATACCTTGTATTAAAAGTTAAATAATATCCCTAGTATTAAAAGTTAAATAATATCCCTAGTATTAAAAGATAAATAATATCCCTAGTATTAAAAGATAAATAATATCAAAGTATTAAAAGATAACAGATTCTGCGCCGTGTTTTATAGGATTATTAGACCCTAACGCATATTTACTGCAGGGTAGAAACCAATAGAATGGGCTACTTACGTCTAATGGATATTATATGTAAGTGTTTTTGACCGTAGAGGTAAAAATAAAGGTTAGTTCGCTGGATTTGGTTATCGGATTAATGCAATGGTCCTTTGAGAGTTATGCATTGGTACGTCACTGTCTTTTAAATGTATTTATGTAGTTGTTAAGTCTCTTTGCCATTCTGAAGTGATAGAAGACGCGTGAGAAAAGTCGAATCGAACGGAGGGCACTCCTTGTGTTCATTTATATGACCGATAAATTGAGTTCGTGTTTTCAGAGATTTCGCCGTACTTTATTGATTAAACGTCAGACTCCTGTGGTAGGAGTCACATTAGCTCCGTGATTCCGGCACGTGTGGTTAAAAATGTGATGGATTGATTAGTTTAGCTCTAATTCCTTCCATAGCGAATTATCAATGTTTGTTGCTGTACCTCTTGGGAACATCTATATGGACCGCACAATCTTTATGTAAGTGAAATTCAGGAAGGGAGAGGTCTGCGCCGCCAGCCCTACCGTAGCTGTACAGCACCAAACCAATTATCGAGTATTGCATTCCATATCATTAACAATTAGTAATATATTGACTTTACACGTATTTAAAATATGTTGTAGTGACCGTTCATTAAGTGATAGTTTTGTATAATTATTATCAATCATATTTGTGTTGCAATCATCCTGTTAAAAACTTTAAAATGTGTGTGTGTGTGTGTATATATATATTATGGATATATATATATATATATATATATATATATATATATATATATATATATATATATATATATATATATATATATATATATATATATATATATATTATAATACAAAATCATTGTCTAATCGAAAATAACCTCTTCAAAAGAATAATCTGGATTATGTATACTTCACTTTGGAAATTATAAAAAAGATTAAAAAAACATTTTTAGTTACTTCTATTAATAATAATACTGATTTGAAACTCATACACATTAAACATAGATTGGCTATGTATTAGTTGTTTATAGTGTGTAAATTAAAATGGAATGTCGATTTGGGTCAGGCAAACATGAATTTAATTTTGGACAAGGACATGTCCAACATCCAATGCTCTTATATAATCGCATACAATGAACATACATACTAGCAAAAAAATAATGTCCATTAGTATAGGTCCCTAGTCAAATTAATTGTCACTTTGTCACAAGGAATATTTTACACACACACACACACACACACACACACACTCATATATATTCTCACACACACATGTATATATATATATATATATATATATATATATATAGAGAGAGAGAGAGAGAGAGAGAGAGAGAGAGAGAGAGAGAGAGAGAGAGAGAGAGAGAGGGAGGGAGGGAGGGGCGGGAAAATAGACAATCAACGAGATTGACATGCGGACTGAGACTGACATGCAAACCGACATAGAATGGGATTATCAGCAGAGTGCGTGGAAACTATGTTTCATTGTTAACGTTTCCTTTTCAGAACGAGGAGTTTCAAGCTTAAGGGCTCGCAAAGATGAATAAGAAATGTTTCCTTGTGATTTTGGTGTCTACATCTGCATTGAGCGTCTACTTTGGTGCAGACTTTGTCAGTCGTGTATATCTGACAAAAAATGAACACAGTGAAACTGTTATGCAAATGACTAATGATCTTGTCAATATCACGTATTCGACAAAACATAGTATTGGAGAAACATTTGCTAGAATGACAACTCGTCTTCCAAACGTTACAGCTATTATATGGAACCGCTTCACGCATTGGAAAATTGAAAATATCAAAAAGATCTATTTTCAGTCATGGGATAATGTTATCACACCTTATATAACAAAATATATGATAGATGAAAGGGATATTTGTAATTCTTCATCTCCTCCCTTTTTATTGGTATTTGTACTTTCCCTACCCCCCAATACCAATGAGAGACAAGCTATAAGGAGAACATGGGGGACTTTTGCGAGTCAGAACACCTCTTCTTTTAACATATCTGCCAGGCTTGTATTCATGCTAGGAAGAATGACAGATGGAATAATGTTTGACAGACTTGTGCAAAAGGAAAGTACTGAGTACAAAGACATCGTACAATTTGATTTCATCGAGTCGAGATATAATCTGACAAGAAAAATGATGTATGGTCTAAGATGGGTAAAAACATATTGCGACAGTGTTAAATATATTCTGAAAGTTGATGATGATACTTTTATCAATGTAGCTAGATTGTCCAATTATTTGTTGACAGATTCAAATATCAACAATAGAACCATACATGGTTACGTCTATCGGGACGGTGGACCGGTGCTGAGACAAGGTAAGTATGCAGTTAGAAAAGACGAACTTCCAAGCTCTCAATACCCACCTTACGTCAGCGGAACATCGTACATTTTGCCTTATGACGCAATACCTGATATGCTTGATTTAGCAGAAAGACTGCCTTATTGTCCGGTGGATGATGCCTTCATGACTGGCGTGATGCGGGATATTTTGGACATGAAACTGAAGCATTCTGTGGATTTCACTCATATGTCGGAGACGAAAATAGAACCGTGTGCATTCCACTCAAAACTTGCTGTCACAAACATCAACACAAACTGTATGAACGTATTGTGGAACTTGACCACACCGGCTAGAGCAATAAACTGTACACTATACAGGGTTCTTGGCAACAATGCATGTTCAATTTTTGGATAACAATTTTCAGATCTTTCATATACCACATTGTACCTATTGATACACGTAAATATGCAACGTAAGGTAAATCTTGTGGGATACGTATAATAACAAAGAGTACAGAGAGGAATCACCGTTATAATGATGTGAGTCTAATAGCATTAATAAGAGTAAAAACATCCAAGGAAAAATTATTTTGTTCCGTTGATATTATGGACGAAGGATAGGAAAACACATTCTCTCTCTGACGACATAAATATGCAAAAATATTGCCTTTCAAAACAAATTTATATTGGCTTATCTATCTATCTATCTATCTATCTATCTATCTATCTATCTATCTATCTAAGGTAGTATATTTAATTGTATTGTGTATATATTTAGTTTTTATATTATTTTTTTCAGTGCTGTTTAGACGTTAGTATTGTATCTAGTAAATTACCGTTTTCAAAGCATTGACAATTTGGAAATAATTCTTTTTTTTTCCTCCTAGCGTGGATCATTAACGTAAGCAGAATCAAAGTCATTATACTATTTATAACAAGAATACGTGACGATTGTCATTTGTTATTGTTGTTTTAATGAGGAAGTTTCTAATTATAAAATCCTTCTCTAAGACTGTACTTTTCTTCTTTATACGGGTTCTATTTTTACGTCTTAATTTTACATAGTAATCTTGTTTATAAGGAAAATAGTCGTTCATCTTTTTCGATCTTAGCATAATCAGTTATATATTGTTGTGTCCAGAAATTCATTTAGATTGGAATTTATTATTCAGATCATTTAACGCGCAAGTGATTCTTCTTTTGGATATGCTTGGCTCTATACAGAACTAACATTCTTCGAAATAGAATTAAAATTATAGGGATATTTTAAACAAGAATCTAACGATTGTATTGTATTAGTATGATCCAATGAAAGACTGTTAGCACATCAACATCATACAAGCCACCCAGACATCCTCCAACGTTGGATTCAATTAGGATTGCCCCTAAAGGTTATCCAGAACGTTGCTTATTTGGACTTGTATCTATAATTATAGGATTATTTGGGATTTAATTGCAGATTGTAGGTTATTTTATCCTTACATTTTATATTTTTGAGCTTTACAAAACTTAATGTTCCTCACTCGTTTCTATTATTTATTGTAAGACCAATGAGTTGTAAAAAACACTTGGAGGCTCGTCTTTGATTATGCAAACTTTCTAACATATTTAAGAAAATGTTCGTTTTGAAAATTGTTCTGGAATTTTATGTTCCAGGTAATATTTCAAAGTTTAGAAATCTTGATAGCATCTAAAGTGGAGAACTTTATTTCAACTCACACAGAATGGTTAGACTCCTTGCGAATGGGTAATTTGGTCCAGCTTACCAGACAATATGATCATTCAGAGCCAATGGCTGCTTTAACGAAACAAGACAAGACAAAAAAGCATTGGCTCAATAATTGGTGGAAAAGATTGTTTTTGCCAAACGTGCATTGGATTTGATTAGCTGGTTTCCAGCTGGCTTTGACTTGCAAGTTATGGAATTCAATATTAAAAAATGAATGAAAAAGAGTTAGGAAACCTTGAGTTTCAAGAAATGCAAATGCAATGAGAGAGAGAGAGAGAGAGAGAGAGAGAGAGAGAGAGAGAGAGAGAGAGAGAGAGAGAGAGAGAGAGAGAGAGAGAGAGTTAAAACAGCTGCATATTGAAACAGAACAAAAAAGAAAGAAATTTAATTCCAATTTAGATTGAAAGGATTACGGATAGCGTGTAAAATGCGAAATCCCCCCACTTTACACCATTTTGAAACGAGGAAAAGGCATGTTATTTTCGATTGCTACAACATTAAAAATTAATCAACACAGTAACAACAGACCTATTGCAAATGAAAGTATTTCGAAGAGGTCTAGGTCACAGTCATGAACTGAAAGCAACAAATGTGTTGGGTCACACAAACTCTGATTTTATCATAATCAATCATATCAAAGGATTCTATGTCACTCGATAATTCTCCCAAACCTATACCTAATAAAATAGTAACGAACAAAATAGCTTCTCATAGTCTTCTATTATCATGCACTTTACCTGTGCATGTGAGGTACTCTTTTAACGAGATTGTTCTTATTCAGGGACTAGAGTGTGACTTTGTTAATGTCCCTCCCTCTTGCGTACATTTTGAAATAAGACTTGGTTTCAAGACCCATGACAGTAGGATTAGTGTAGCTTTTACCAATCGAAAAAATTCGTTTATTAATTGGCAATGACCCAGCTGGAGATCCAGGTTGTGTTTAATCCACTTATAATTGCATTGGATCGGAAGGTGGATCCTACTGAGAAATAATCGCGGATGTATAAAAACTTGTGTAGTTCCTAGAGCCATGGCACAGAAAGCTCTCATGAATGATATTGAGGAAAGTATTACTTTAGCTGACACATTTATTGGTCCGACTTTGGTGAGGTTACTTTTACATTTCGTTTCGATCTATCAATGAGTATTGATTATTGCGATTCCCTTTTATCTACTCTTTATTTTTAATTCTAATCACGATCACTTGTTGTCGAACAGGGAAATGAGCCAGGTTTATCATCTCTGTTTATGTTTGCTATTAGCCGAAACTTAAGCCACATAAATATGATATTTGGTTAAATATGGGATCCTTACGAAGGAATGGCGACCACCTGCTATACCAGCTTGGGAATAGACATCGGTGAACTATCAGATTGTGTTACAAATTCGTATAGCAATGCTCTTCTTATTCTATGCCATGAACCTCACTTTGTCTGTTCATTCACAGACCTGTAAACCTTATCTAAAGATCTTGAATAAATTTCATTGACAACAACGTGATGTTTCGTAAATACTACAGATCGTGTAACACTTTTTAAATGGTAGGAATACCCATTTAGAAGATGTCTAATTTTCATACGCAACCTATTCCTTCATTCGACGAAATGTTTTTATTGATAAATTGGTTCATGTTCACGACAATGTGTGCATCTACAATTCATTTGATTAATATTACACCTGACACGAACGTTAAAGGTTTGATAAATGGTTCTATTCAGTGTTATTATGTTCAATCTGATCCTGGGTAAAATTTTATGTTTGGAATTTTCCACAAAGGTATGCGTGAATTAGGCATCCATATTCGCAAGTCAAAAATTACATTAATCTATGCCAAGACTATGAAGGAAATAGAACTTCATCCTGGTGACAGCATTCTGTATCTCTTGTTCATTGTTAAAATTATTTTTCCAATTATTGATTATGGTCAATACAAAGTTTATAAAACATAAGAGCAAGTTGAATGACAGTATTAGTATTCCAGGAAAATAAATATCTTAAAGGAGGTTCTATAATTTGATTGAGAGAGCTAGGTTAATAATGCTGTCAAATTAACTTTGTAGCTTCATCACTGTATTACCTTTTGCGTATCCAATCTTCAGAATGCAGAAATTATAAACAATATCGACCAGGCATTTTCACATTTGCAGCAACAATAAAAAATACACAAAAAAAAAACAAACAACTAATACTTGAATATCAACATTTGTTTACAAATATTCACACTGTCACGTTGTAAGGAATACTCAGAGAGTAAAATGCATATGTTAGACCCTGAGGCTAATAATTTCGCGCCTTAAATATGTATGAAGGTCACTTCGGCGAACCATTAGGTGTCAAGCCAGTTACATAATATTGCCATAAGATGTTTCACAGGTAATTGATGAAATCCTGTTTTCGGATTAAGGGAACATCAAGTCGGGGTCGCAAAATGTCCCTTGACAGACTGATGGAAAGGGTAGTGCTTGATAATTATGTGAGTAAACATCCAGTCGGAATTGAGAAGGCGTGGTCAACATTAGTATCGCATGTTTACATCTATTATCTTGAGAACTAAACCACAGTAGTCGATAAACCAGCTTGAGGGAATTATAAGGGAAGATAATCTACTCCAACGTCATTCGAAATTGGCAGGAAACTTTTTAGTCTGGGAATTACAAGGAGATTCATCGCAGGTCAGTTAATATTTGCTCGATTGTTGTAATATATTACGGCAAAGTAATTGTACTGTAATTATTGCAGTATGTATACTTCAGTTTAGTACGTATAATTACCATTTGTAGGGTTTGATTCATTCCTATTGTTTGATCTACATGCATATTTGGAGATATGAGCATTGTTTTAATATTGTAATTCACTATTTGGTTTATTCTTTGTAAGCTCTTGCATTTATTCATTTGATACTATAGATTTGCAAATGTTCAATTCAATTCTAACCATGTATAATGTTTGCAGTGTGCAACATTTTAATAGGTGTTTGTCTATATGTGTATACTTTGTAAGAGTATCCTATGTAAGGATATATCAGCATATGGATATGTGCATATCTGTAGCAGCAGAGTGGGTGAACCCTACAACTTTTTATAGGTGTCTATTTGTCAAAACAAGGGTTCGTACAAAAACAAAAAACACGTAGACACCCAATCGTTGTCATACCCTCTCTACGAATTATATTATATAACAACAATGGTGGGATAATTATTAACAACTAGATTGGCACGAGAAATATTAGCAGCGATTAGGAAATATATACCCGTCCGTGATTGATTCTGTCAGACAAAAATTACAGCAACGACAAGATTCACAAGTTGATTTTGTAGAAGGCACATAACAATTGTTCAAACCTATTACTGCAACTACTAAAGAGGTTAGATAGGGATATACTAAGCTAGAGGAAAGTGAGGGCATTCGTCCAGTATTAAAACGAACTGCTGAACAAACTACAAAAATAGCTGCAGCACAACATCCCTCTGTAGATCAGAAAATACTTGAGGATATAGATAAATTTCGTACCTAAATCACTGACGTGAAAGAATAACTTACACCTAAACCCAAAAAAGTGAAGGAAAATATTGAACTTATAACGAGATTTAACGAGGGTGTTTTTAAGCAGCTCAAAGAAATTAATGAAGATCATTTACCCCCTGCAACATATGTAAGTATGGTTCAAAACGATAACATTTTAAAACCAGAATACGCTACCATAAACGATGAAAATTTTATCAGGTGGATATATCTTGTATACTACAACAAAACACAAGCCATAAATAATGATCCAGACTATGTGAAGTTTGTAGGGGAACTAGAAAGACTTTATGAAATATACAGATCAAAGCCCCAGCGACCATCACCTCCATATTCGCCACCTGAGCAAGAGTCTTATCAATCTCCTCCACCTCCTCAACAAAACTCTCAACCCGGACCTCAACCTAAGTCTTCCTGATTACAACCACGATCTGCAGACATGTTTACAGATGAAGCTCTTCATATTTTTTACTGACCGGGGTAAATTAATTGATATTGCTATGCAGTATAATTCCAGAGACAGGTATTTAAAACCTGCATTTGATTGACTAGTAGAATCTGGTAGTTGGCTTCCTTCATTATATTTTGCTTCCCTGAATTCGCGTGTTAATCTAAAAGATCCAAGGTTATGGGAATTCAGGGAAGATGTAGTCACTGCGATGAACCAACCTAAAGAACAATCTGATGATGCGCAAGGTGCTACTGGTAGTGGAATTTCTCCGAGTGGAACTCGCGAGAGTGGTCTTGCTGCCTGTCCTAATAATATTCTCTCGGACATAGCACGATTAGAAATTCTCATAGGGGCGTTACGAGATGAAAATAAGTTCCGGAAAAATTAATGAAGCCGTTGATATATGTAGACGATTATTTCAAGGTGGTATCGTGAACATTAGAGTATATCGGGAATTTATCGATGAACTCGTTGATGGTTATCACAGTGACTTATCTTCACCGATGGCTAATTGTCACCATGATAAGATATAACGATAATAAATAAGATGATCATACACTATCACCATTATAAACCAACCGTGATTAGAGTAGTACACTCGCGATTATCCGTTTATTGAACGATTTACGGAGATGGTCTTGGTGATGTCATTCAAGGGTTGATTGCAAGGATGGCCACCAAAATAGCACCTATCGCAAGACAATTATCGATGAAAGTTATTAAGGTTATTGGTGAAAAAGCTCCTGGTGCTATTGGTAATATTGTCGGTAAGGCGTGTTATGAAGCCAAAGAAAGACTACCGCAGCTAATACGACGAGACACAAAACCAGTAAAATTGCCCACCAATGTCAGTAAAAATAAGAAACCAAGCCGAGGATAAAAAACTAGCAGCTTTGATGAATCGAGGATCTGACGAAGTACAAATAAATATTAGTTAAAATTTAATAACGGGAAGCGGTTTGAGATCGCGATTTAGATCGAGAAATATATAATAATAATATTCAGACAATCGCCTGACTCAGCATTTGATATAGACGCACCGATGATCAAAGATGAATCTGTACACAATTATCAGTTTTATTCCTATGACGCAAAAGGCCCACATAGTCGATCAAGGATCGAACTTCAAGTTTAGGATACAAGATATTCTTACTACCCGACAAAGCATTTATTGAAGCAGAAGGAGAACTTGTAACAAATATTGCAGATAGCACACCATATGAATTAAATACACGAGTTGGTTTTGTTAACAATGGGATTATGGCATTATTTAATAGAGATACATTAATGATTGATGGAAAAGAGATTGAATCAATTCAGAAGGATGTCTATGTCGCCACAACAATAATGGATTTATCGAGATATTCTGATGATAATACAAGGTTCAGCAAGTCCATCTATGATGATTACAAAGGATATTACTGATACGCTGAACATGTTAAAGTAAAGGGAACACGTGATACTACAGTTATTGATCAATCAGCTAGATATACGAGACGAGGTGTTGCTTTTGATGTTGTAGATGTTAATACTAATTCCATCCCTGGGTTTGCTAAAGGTGTATTAATGATAGAGGGAGAGAGTAGATTATTTTCATGTGCAGTTTTACTGTCTCATATATTTTGATTTTGCAGAAATGTAAGAAAGGTTATCTTTGGCGCTAAACACACAGTAGTCCTCGTAAGAAAAGGTGATGATAATGATGCAATCTGGTGATGTGAAAGTGTTGCTGATGGTAAAGTAAATATAACAAAACTCTCATTGTGAATGACAGTAATGACTCCATCGAACGGATCAGAGGGAAAATTGCTATCATTTATGGATACAGGTGGTAAATCATTGCTATCATGGCTAACCGTTACGACAGATAGTATTCACAGCACTATTATCGATATATTTTCATGTCAAATGGCATCACAACCGGATGTCTCTGCGACGCATTATATTGTTTGCGTCACAGGATGTTGCGCAATTTGGTTCACTAACACACAGCCATATATTTGACCAACTGGGTATTTCTGAAGTCTCGTTATAATAAATGGTCAACAAAAACCATCTTAGGATATTTTACTTAATTACGGACAAAACCAAATATCACGTGCTGACATTTATGGGACGAGATCTGAATGTAGATATCGGGTTGTAAATATCACAATTAGATTTATAAAACTATATCCGATTCATTAATATTCGTACGAACATCTTGATTTAACCAGAGTGTCGTTGATATACAATTACGAACTCGTGTAGATCGGTTTGGTGGGTGGTGGGGGTGGTGGTGTTGGTGGTGGGGGCAATCGCCGAATACATTGCAGTAGCTGTTATACTCAGCGACAAATCGATGTTATTGAAGGATGTTGGTGGACGAATGCAAGTCATTAATGCCTCGGTAAAAAATATGTAACACAATTGGATAACTCGTATTAATATAATTGTCGTATAGTCACGTTAGTGTTGCTCTGACTTCTGGTCAGATTAAAAAGCTCCAATCGGATTCAGCTACAAAATGTGGAACTATAATATCGCTAAAACACGATCAGATCACTGGTGGTCAGAATAAACAATCGCCAAGAGACATCAGATTAAGGATTTCAATGATGCAAAAAAGAATTAAGAAAAAGTGTTCATCTTAGTCTCTCTGCGAGTGCGATCAAAGACACAATTAAATCCGGTGCTATATTTCCACTTCTCGCGGCTATACCGGCATTGATTGTTGCGGCTGACCCTGCAGTCGAGAAAGCTGCGGCGTTAGGAGCAGTTGGAACATCGGAAGGAATGGCACTAAAGAAAGCACAAGGACGAGGATACAACAAAAGGGAAAGGGTCTAAAGTTACCAGGGACTCCTTTTTCATGGTACAGCGGAAAAGGCCTAAGATTACCAGGGACGGTTTACTAACGCCATTGTCAAATTTTGATTTACTTGATGATGCTAAACATTAAGAATACAAGATTTCAGAGGTGTTTTTATGCGAGACCAGTTACCTACCACACCAAACAGCATTGAAACCGGTATCATTAATTTCGATAACAGCACTGGACCCGAAACCCATTCGACTGCTTGCGCGATTGATGGAATCGTTTTTGTTTATATTTATACGGGTTAGGACCACCATAGGAATTTATGTATTATATAAATCGATTAAATTTTCCAATTTAGTACTCGACACTACCAACACAAACAATATCCGACCCACCAATATATAGTCAATAAATAATTAATGTACTAGAAGCCTGATAAAAATCAACCAAACCGCCCTATAAAACCATTCAAGAATACACGAGTAATCACTTATCTTAAAGTATAATTATTGATAATTACGGGAGATCTCTCTTTCGAGCCTAAACAAACCTACCGGCGAAATATCGGCAACTAAAGATGTACATTTTTTTTATCGATGATGAAATATCTGAAGTACTAAATCTTGCAAATGTTGATCCAAATGAGGTGGTTATATTTCAAGACAGACAAAGAAAATTAAAAACGAGTAATGCTTCCTTGAATGAAATTATATTTAAAATTAATGGAGTAACCGAAAACTCCATAGCGGTGTTTGATTCTACTGGTAAGATTAAATCAAGTGTTCTTTTGTCAACTGGGGCGTTATTGTACAATTTTGAATTTGAGCCTGATTTTCTTTGGTTTGTTAATGTTCTTCAGCCTCACTCGGAAGATCATAATCACAAGGTTGTGGTCACTCCCAAGATCAGCACCTGGAAAAGACCTTGTTTTTGCTCCATTAATGTCATATCGGTAGCGGGTTTTAACCAGTATGTAGTCGATCTGGTTACAATTGATTCACGGCCATGTCCAACATCGTGAAGCGTTATGTTGATCTAGGATATTGGCTAGTACCACGTTGTTGTAGCATGCGAACTCGGGCAGCCGTCTCCATCTTTCATTGATTAGCTCACTGCAAGAATATCCACAATGCGTATCCTTATAGAGCATCTTTGCCAATTTTGGCATTCCAGTCTCCTTGCATGATGATGATGTATTTTTCTTTCTTACAATGTTTAGAATGCCGTGAAGTTTGTTATATAGCTCCTCTTTTTCTTCATCATCATGATCAGTAGTTGGAGTATAGACTTGGATAATTGTGATGTTAAACGGATATGCTTTCAGACGAATGGAGATGATTCTGCTAGATATGGGCTACATTCAACATAGATCCCTCGATGGCTTTGTTTACAAGGAATCCTACTCCATTTATGGACTTGTCCAACTATCCATTATAGTAGAGTATACGCCCACCTTCTGTTTGGTGTTCTAAGGCTTTCCATCTGAGTCCCAGAATGTGTCATGTGTAGTGTTCCATCTCATGTGTCACATCTTTGAATCTTTCACTTTGTATCGGAGTTCTCATATCCCAGGTGACGATAGCGATGCTGTCTCTCACTTGGATTTTATACTAAGTACCAGTAGCACACTTTTCACCTCCGTCCAGGTGGACAACGGCTGACGCGGTCGTTTTGTACGAGGGAGACGACCGATCCGGTATGGTAACTTCAGATTTTTCCAGCATTATAATGTGTCTTGAACAAGTCATCTGGTGGAAACTATCCCTCTCCAGACCAAGTAGCTGCCAGAAGACAATGTAGTTTACCGAGAAATAAACAGTTATACCATCACAAATCTGAATAAAGGAAAAGAATATTGGATTGGACAAAAGTGCACAGAAATATAGTGCAGTCTGATAAAGGACAGCAAAATGGTATTCCAAATTGTGTAATACCAGAATAAATCAGCGAAGAGAGAGAGAGAGAGAGAGAGAGAGAGAGAGAGAGAGAGAGAGAGAGAGAGTAACATACAAGACGAAAATGCCTCACAGAAGTAGGTGACATTGTAGAAAGATGGACTGAGTATTGTGAAGAACTTTACAACCATCCGTTCACAGGATACTCAGAGGTGCTTAAAGTTCTCAACTCCACAAATGATGATGATTTCCCCATTCTTGAAGAAGAGGTGCAGTCAGCAATAAGAGTACAGAAAAATGGGAAGGCAGCTGGAGTAGACCACATCACAGTTGGACTTATCAAGTATGCGGGGTATCAGGGATAAAGCTACTAGCGAAAATCTGCAACACGATCTGGCAGTCAGGTGAATGGCCAACATAGTGGGCCCAGCCACTGATTATAACACTCCCCAAAAAGGAATCTCCAGCCATGCCAAAATTACAGAACTATCAGTTTGATGATTCATGCAAGTAAGGTGATGCTCAAGATCATCTTAAACAGAGTTTGGCATGAGGCATCGTGAGCCACAATACAGAAGTACAGCATGGCTCAAACGTTCACCAATGCCATCAAGCATTTTCAACATCTACTTAGAGCACAACGTGAGCGAAGCCCTGGAAAACCACTGTGGGACAGTCAGGATTGGATGGCGTAGCATCACCAACTTTGCAGACGACATTGACAGACTGGCAGGTAGTGAGGACGACATTGTCACAACAGTGAAGAGCCTGTATAAAACATTTTCCAGATTCGACATGGAGAACTTGAGAGCTGAGAAGACAAAACTGATGAAGAATAGTGACAAAGATAACTCAGCCAAGATTAAAGTCAGAATATACATACTGGAAACAACTGGCCAGATCCAATAAGTTAGTTCCATAATCACCGAAGAGAGATCAAGAACAGAAATTGTGTCCTGAGCAGCACAAACAACGGCAGCTTTTCAAACCTAAGATCCAGCTGGAGAGATAAGAATATCTGTCTGAAAACTAAAATCAGACTATTGGGATCACAAATTATCTCAATCCGTTTGTACTTGTGTAAGGATTGGACTCTGACAGCAAAATTAAAACGAAGAATTCAGGCCCTTGAAATGCGATGCTTCAGAACCATCCTTGGCATCTCTTACATGGACCATATCACAAATGAAGAAATGCGCAACACCATCAAGCACAAAGTAAGCCATTATGAAGACCTTCTCACCACTGTCAAAACAAGAAAGCTGAAAAGGTATGGCCATATCACTAGAATCAACCGTCTATACACAACAGTACTGCAGGGCAGGGTCCAGGGTGGGAAAAGGAAAGCTAAACAGAGAAACAAGTTGACTGACAACATCAAATAATGGATCAAGACAATTTTACGGAGACATGGGCATTGGCACATGATCGTGACAAGTGGAGGGAACTGGTCAGATGTTCAACAGCACAGCGCCTTAACGACCACACTAGGTCAAGAGACTGATGATGATGATGATTGCCCGAGACCGTGCTGGATCTAAACAAAACTAAATAGGTATTCAACGTTTTCTTTAGACCTGTTATAGTCGTTTCAGTCGGCAATGTATAACACGCTGCGGTAATCAGATCGTATGTCTTGAATCTAGTTAGTGGATGAGTCTAATTGTAAATTTGAAAACTGCAGCTGTTGTCGCAAATAAAAAGCCTCGCATGCCACGCATCAGTTCAAAATTTTTTAAAATCTCCAAATTCAATTTTGCCGTTCAAAAGTCTGACATTGTGCATCAGAGAATAGCAATAAAATTACAAACATTTTAAGCTCACTCCTTTGGTAATTAATTGTAAATTCTGAAGCTATTTTTTAATTCAAAGACACAATAAACTCCAAAGCATTTACTTCCAATAAATTCCAAAATCATAGAAAGTGTTCGTGTTCTCTTAAATAGCTCCAATTGTTACAAGTACGGCAATTTTCGTTTTGTCTAAATTGAAGTTGAGATTATAAATACAATGTTTTCTTTCTGTCTAAACTGATTCAATTTGCCATTAAAAGCACAATATTTTCCTTTTGTCTAAATTGGATGAATGTTTGATTATAAATATGTTTTTTCTTTGTATATAAATTGATAGATTCTCTTCGATACACGAATCATTTCGACCTGACTCATTGTGGCCTTCGGCTAAGACCAGACAGCACACTAAGGTATTTACATATGTAGGTAAACTATGGGCTACTGTTCCCCAAACACAGCTCGATATGTGTATTAGATGTGAGAAGTTTATGCAGATTTGATACTTAATTGCTTTGTTGCTTGTCATTTTATGTATAATTTCCGAAACTCTTTCTGGGATTTCCTTACTGATAAATTTCCACTGAACCTGCATATTACGTTTTTATTTGCACAAGATGAGCTGCAACTGCACTAACGATCATCTGGTTAGACTGGAAACATTTTTTCGCGATGCATTTATCAAAAAAGAACATTTAGTAGCAGTCTTCTTTGATTTAGAAAAGGCCTATGACACAACATGGAAGTACGGGATACTAAATGACCTGCACGATCTGGGTCTAAGAGGCCGTCTGCCCTCTTACATCTCCAATTTTCTCTCCGACAGAGAATTCAAAGTACGAGTGGGTTCTACCCTCTCCGATATGAACAGTATTTTATCTGTGACGTTATTTATTATCAAAATCAATAGCATCACCAGCTGCTTAACTCCCGGTGTGGATTGCTAATTATATGTAGACGATTTTTTAATTTGTTATCGATCAAAGCACATGCATACAATTGAAAGGCAACTCCAACAAAATATCAATAAGATCCAAAATGTGGCCAGTAATAACGGTTTCAAATTGTTGTTTTATCTGAAATAGCACACACAGTTACAAGTATGGCAATTTTCTTTTTTGTCTAAATTAATTGAAATCGTCACTATACCTGCACTGTTGTCCTTGTGTCGAGAGTGATTGAAGTTTTGATGATAAATACAATATGTTTGTTTGTGTCTACAGTGATTGAATTTCGCTTTATAAATACGATGTTTACCTTGTGTCTAAATTGAATGAAGTTTTGATTATAAATATGTTTTCCTTTGTGTCTTTATTGATTGACGATTTTAGTATAAATACAATGTTTTAACTTATGTCTAAAAACTTGGTTTAAATTTTTTTTAAAAAAGTACAATGATTTTCTTTCATGTCTAAGTTGATTGTATTTTGCACTATTGTAACTCGCTGTCAAATTATCAAGTAACCTGTGCAGCACAATTGCACTTTATACAAATATCTGATACAGCTAACACATCATTGATCGATACCTCTTCGTTTTCTTAGATATTTACCGATTATAAATTAAAAATGAATGTTTATTTTTTCATGGAGCATCCGGTTCCAAAACCTCTTATTATTATCTAAATTAATTGTATCGTTAATTCAGTTCTTTCATTCAAAGCAGAAGTTGATACTTCAACAAACTCTGGAAGAAATCTAAATCTTTCAATAATTTTCCGGCATGCATACATACAATCACAATTTAAAAATAGCTGCAGTTAGTGTTGTTATGAATTGAAAGACTAATTTGACCAAGATCACATAATGTATTGAATATGGACGCTAAATTGGAAATTAGGCATTTCCAGAGAAATTATAAGAAAGTTTATAAATACCACATAATCTTCTAATAACTTCGAAATCTTGTAGTTGTGCGGTTAAATAAAAAAAACTCCTTCATTATCTTCAAGACATACATTATATGGTTCAGATAAGTAGCAATGCTACGTTGTGAAATTAGATTTTGTACTCTAGCGGTTATCAGGTCTTTAAAAGTTTCCAAAGTAGCCTAAAAGCCTTCTAGATAAAGCACTTGTTTAATTCTGATTTCTTTAAGCTTGTGTATTTGACGTTACATGTATAAAATCCATGTTCAAAGTTTAATTCATTTTTAGTGAGTTACGTACGTGGTTCTGTTTTATTGCGAGTACAAAGTAAACCAGCGTTACTTACTTGAAGGTGCTTTTGGATGATTACAATTGGTGTGTGCGTTAATCGCGGCCTTTTACCTCTTTTTGTATGGTACGCTGCATCACACAAACACAGACACACTCACTCATACAAACATAAACACACACACACACACACACACACACACACACACACACACACACATATATATATATATATATATATATATATATATATATATATATATAATGTAAGTGTGCGTGTGTGTGTGTGTGTCTGCAAGGTGAGAGCATTGTATTTACAACTTTTGAAAATATAATACTGTAAATAGCACCTTCATGACGCATTCATTACTCTGAGCAAATTCAACTAATCTATCGATACTGCATCATTAATATCCATAGTATTAAAAAATAAATAATATCCCTAGTATTAAAAAATAAATAATATCCCTAGTATTAAAAAATAAATAATATCCCTAGTATTAAAAAATAAATAATATCCCTAGTATTAAAAGATAAATAATATCCCTTGTATTAAAAGATAAATAATATCCCTAGTATTAGAAGATAAATAATATCCCTAGTATTACAAGATAAATAATATCCCTAGTATTACAAGATAAATAATATCCCTAGTATTTAAAGATAAATAATATCCCTAGTATTAAAAGATAAATAATGTCCCTAGTATTAAAAGATAAATAATATCCCTAGTATTAAAAGATAAATAATATCCCTAGTATTAAAAGATAAATAATATCCCTAGTATTAAAAGATAAATAATATCCCTAGTATTTAAAGATAAATAATATCCCTAGTATTAAAAGATAAATAATGTCCCTAGTATTAAAAGATAAATAATATCCCTAGTATTAGAAGATAAATAATATCACTAGTAATAAAAAATAAATAATGTCCCTAGTATTAAAAGTTAAATAATATCCCTAGAATTAAAAGATAAATAATGTCCCTAGTATTAAAAGATAAAAAAATATCCCTAGTATTAAAAAATAAATAATATCCCTTGTATTAAAAGTTAAATAATATCCTTAGTATTAAAAGTTAAATAATATCAGTAGTATTAAAAGATAAATAATATCCCTAGTATTAAAAGATAAATAATATCAAAGTATTAAAAGATAACAGATTCTGCGCTGTGTTTTATAGGATTATTAGACCCTAACGCATATTTACTGCAGGGTAGAAACCAATAGAATGGGCTACTTACGTCTAATGGATATTATATGTAAGTGTTTTTGACCGTAGAGGTGAAAATAAAGGTTAGTTCGCTGGATTTGGTTATCGGATTAATGCAATGGTGCTTTGAGAGTTATGCATTGGTACGTCACTGTCTTTTAAATGTATTTATGTAGTTGTTAAGTCTCTTTGCCATTCTGAAGTGATAGAAGACGCGTGAGAAAAGTCGAATCGAACGGAGGGCACTCCTTGTGTTCATTTATATGACCGATAAATTGAGTTCGTGTTTTCAGAGATTTCGCCGTACTTTATTGATTAAACGTCAGACTCCTGTGGTAGGAGTCACATTAGCTCCGTGATTCCGGCACGTGTGGTTAAAAATGTGATGGATTGATTAGTTTAGCTCTAATTCCTTCCATAGCGAATTATCAATGTTTGTTGCTGTACCTCTTGGGAACATCTATATGGACCGCACAATCTTTATGTAAGTGAAATTCAGGAAGGGAGAGGTCTGCGCCGCCAGCCCTACCGTAGCTGTACAGCACCAAACCAATTATCGAGTATTGCATTCCATATCATTAACAATTAGTAATATATTGACTTTACACGTATTTAAAATATGTTGTAGTGACCGTTCATTAAGTGATAGTTTTGTATAATTATTATCAATCACTTTTGTGTTGCAATCATCCTGTTAAAAACTTTAAAATGTGTGTGTGTGTGTGTGTGTGTGTGTGTGTGTGTGTGTGTGTGTGTGTAAAGTGTACATGTAAGTATTCAACTATCTTGGGAGCTATGCTCTTAAAACAAGTAACAACAAACAGTGAAATGCAAAAAGATTTAAATATTTTGAAATATTTAGCAAATAATTTATCTCTCTAGAATAAAAAGTGAAAATGAAACAAAAAATCGTACGATATTGCGAATTTAATTCCAAAATAATCCAAGAATTACAAGGACGGGTTCTAAACTTTAAAGAATTCAACTCCGTACAAGTCCATAATACATTTAGAAATCGACGGCGATGATATGCCTGTTTTAGCTGCTAGTGTGCTTATGTGCCAACATAATTTTGTTGAACCATAGAATATAATTCCAATTTTTGAACTATCAATTCCAGCGAACGTCTCTTTCCATGAATTTTTATCAGCGCATCTTTGTATTTCCAGAGAAAATAATCACTTGAATTAAATAATAACATACAATTTCAGGGTGCTAGATCTTAATGCAACTGATACCTTCTTCTCATTTACACTTTACACACACACACACACACACACACACATGTATGAATATATATATATATATATATATATATATATATATATATATATATATATATATATATATATATTATGGATATATATATATATATATATATATATATATATATATATATATATATTATGGATATATATATATATATATTATAATACAAAATCATTGTCTAATCGAAAATAACCTCTTCAAAAGAATAATCTGGATTATGTATACTTCACTTTGGAAATTATAAAAAAGATTAAAAAAACATTTTTAGTTACTTCTATTAATAATAATACTGATTTGAAACTCATACACATTAAACATAGATTGGCTATGTATTAGTTGTTTATAGTGTGTAAATTAAAATGGAATGTCGATTTGGGTCAGGCAAACATGAATTTAATTTTGGACAAGGACATGTCCAACATCCAATGCTCTTATATAATCGCATACAATGAACATACATACTAGCAAAAAAACAATGTCCATTAGTATAGGTCCCTAGTCAAATTAATTGTCACTTTGTCACAAAGAATATTTTACACACACACACACACACACACACACACACACACACACACACACTCATATATATTCTCACACACACATGTATATATATATATTATAGAGAGAGAGAGAGAGAGAGAGAGAGAGAGAGAGAGAGAGAGAGAGAGAGAGAGAGAGGAAGAGAGAGGGAGGGAGGGAGGGGCGGGAAAATAGACAATCAACGAGATTGACATGCGGACTGAGACTGACATGCAAACCGACATAGAATGGGATTATCAGCAGAGTGCGTGGAAACTATGTTTCATTGTTAACGTTTCCTTTTCAGAACGAGGAGTTTCAAGCTTAAGGGCTCGCAAAGATGAATAAGAAATGTTTCCTTGTGATTTTGGTGTCTACATCTGCATTGAGCGTCTACTTTGGTGCAGACTTTGTCAGTCGTGTATATCTGACAAAAAATGAACACAGTGAAACTGTTATGCAAATGACCAATGATCTTGTCAATATCACGTATTCGACAAAACATAGTATTGGAGAAACATTTGCTAGAATGACAACTCGTCTTCCAAACGTTACAGCTATTATATGGAACCGCTTCACGCATTGGAAAATTGAAAATATCAAAAAGATCTATTTTCAGTCATGGGATAATGTTATCACACCTTATGTAACAAAATATATGATAGATGAAAGGGATATTTGTAATTCTTCATCTCCTCCCTTTTTATTGGTATTTGTACTTTCCCTACCCCCCAATACCAATGAGAGACAAGCTATAAGGAGAACATGGGGGACTTTTGCGAGTCAGAACACCTCTTCTTTTAACATATCTGCCAGGCTTGTATTCATGCTAGGAAGAATGACAGATGGAATAATGTTTGACAGACTCGTGCAAAAGGAAAGTACTGAGTACAGAGACATCGTACAATTTGATTTCATCGAGTCGAGATATAATCTGACAAGAAAAATGATGCATGGTCTAAGATGGGTAAAAACATATTGCGACAGTGTTAAATATATTCTGAAAGTTGATGATGATACTTTTATCAATGTAGCTAGATTGTCCAATTATTTGTTGACAGATTCAGATATCAACAATAGAACCATACATGGTTACGTCTATCGGGACGGTGGACCGGTGCTGAGAGAAGGTAAGTATGCAGTTAGAAAAGACGAACTTCCAAGCTCTCAATACCCACCTTACGTCAGCGGAACATCGTACATTTTGCCTTATGACGCAATACCTGATATGGTTGATTTAGCAGAAAGACTGCCTTATTGTCCGGTGGATGATGCCTTCATGACTGGCGTGATGCGGGATATTTTGGACATGAAACTGAAGCATTCTGTGGATTTCACTCATATGTCGGAGACGAAAATAGAACCGTGTGCATTCCACTCAAAACTTGCTGTCACAAACATTAACACAAACTGTATGAACGTATTGTGGAACTTGACCACACCGGCTAGAGCAATAAACTGCACACTATACAGGGTTCTTGGCAACAATGCATGTTCAATTTTTGGATAACAGTTTTCAGATCTTTCATATACCACATTGTACCTATTGATACACGTAAATATGACACGTAAGGTAAATGTTGTGGGATACGTATAATTACAAAGAGTACCGTTCTAATGATGTGAGTCTAATATCATTAATGACAGTAAAAACATCCAAGGAACAATTATTTTGTTCCGTTGATATTATGGATGAAGGATAGGAAAATACATTCTCTCTCTGACGACATAAATATGCAAAAATATTGCCTTTCAAAACAAATTTGTATTGGCTTATCTATCTATCTATCTATCTATCTATCTATCTATCTATCTATCTATCTATCTATCTATCAAGGTAGTATATTTAATTGTATTGTGTATATATTTAGTTTTTATATTATTTTTTTTCAGTGCTGTTTAGAAGTTAGTATTGTATCTAGTGAATTACCTTTTTCAAAGCATTGACAATTTGGAAATAATTCTTTTATTTTTTTGCTCTTAGCGTGGATCATTAACATAAGCAGAATCAAAGACATTATACTATTAATAACAAGAATACGTGACGATTGTCATTTGTTATTGTTGTTTTAATGAGGAAGTTTCTAATTATAAAATCCTTCTCTTTTTCTTCTTTATACGGGTTCTATTTTTGCATCTTAATTTTACATAGTAATCTTGTTTATATGAAAAATAGTCGTTCATCTTTTTCGATCTTAGCATAATCAGTTATATATTGTTGTGTCCAGAAATTCATTTAGACTGGAATTTATTATTCAGATAATTTAACGCGCAAGTGATTCTTCTTTTGGATATGCTTGGCTCTATACAGAACTAACATTCTTCGAAATAGAATTAACATTATAGGGATTTTAAACAAGAATCTAACGATTGTATTGTATTAGTATGATCCAATGAAAGAATGTTAGCACATCAACATCATACAAGCCACCCAGACATCCTCCAACGTTGGATTCAATTAGGATTGCCCCTAAAGGTTATCCAGAACGTTGCTTATTTGGACGTGTATCTATAATTATAGGATTACTTGGGATTTAATTGCAGCTTGTAGGTTATTTTATCCTTACATTTTATATTTTTGAGCTTTACAAAACTTAATGTTCCTCAATCGTTTCTATTATTTATTGTAAGACCAATGAGTTGTAAAAGACACTTGGAGGCTCGTCTTTGATTATGCAAACTTTCTAACATATTTAAGAAAATGTTCGTTTTGAAAATTGTTCTGGAATTTTATTTTCCAGGTAATATTTCAATGTTTAGAAATCTTGATAGCATCTAAAGTGGAGAACTTTATTTCAACTCTCACACAGAATGGTTAGACTCCTTGAGAATGGCTAATTTGGTCCAGCTTAACAGACAATATGATCATTCAGAGCCAATGGCTGCTTGAACGAAACAAGACAAGACAAAAAAGCATTAGCTCAATAATTGGTGGAAAAGATTGTTTTTGACAAACGTGCATTGGATTTGATTAGCTGGTTTCCAGCTGGCTTTGACTTGCAAGTTATGGAATTCAATATTAAAAAAAAGAATGAAAAAGAGTTAGGAGATCTTGAGTTTCAAGAAATGCAAATGCAACGAGAGAGAGAGAGAGAGAGAGAGAGAGAGAGAGAGAGAGAGAGAGAGAGAGAGAGAGTAAAAACAGCTTCATATTGAAACAGAACAAAAAAGAAAGAAATTTAATTCCAATTTAGATTGAAAGGATTACGGATAGCGTGCAAAATGCGAAATCCCCCCACTTTACACCATTTTGAAACGAGGAAAAGGCATGTTATTTTCGATTGCTACAACATTAAAAATTAATCAACACAGTAACAACAGACCTATTGCAAATGAAAGTATTTCAAAGAGGTCTAGGTCACAGTCATGAACTGAAAGCAATAAATGTGTTGGGTCACACAAACTCTGATTTTATCATAATCAATCATATTAAAGGGTTCTATGTCACTCGATAATTCTCCCAAACCTATACCTAATAAAATAGTAACGAACAAAATAGCTTCTCATAGTCTTCTATTATCATGCACTTTACCTGTACATGTGAGGTACTCTTTTAACGAGAGCGTTTTTATTCAGGGACTAGAGTGTGACTTTGTTAATGTCCCTCCCTCTTGCGTACATTTTGAAATAAGACTTGGTTTCAAGACCCATGACAGTAGGATTAGTGTAGCTTTTACCAATCGAAGAAATTCGTTTATTAATTGGCAATGACCCAGCTGGAGATCCAGGTTGTGTTTAATTCACTTATAACTGCATTGGATCAGAAAGTGGATCCTACTGAGAGATAATCGCGGATGTATACAAACTTGTGCAGTTCCTAGAGCTATGGCACAGAAAGCTCTCACGAATGATATTGCGGAAAGTATTGCTTTAGCTGACACATTTATTGGTCCGACTTTGGTGAGGTTACTTTTACATTTCGTTTCGATCAATCAATGAGTATTAATTATTGCGATTCCCTTTTATCTACTCTTTATTTTTAATTCTAATCACGATCACTTGTTGTCGAACAGGGAAATGAGCCAGGTGTATCATCTCTGTTCATGTTTGCTATTAGCCGAAACTGAAGCCACATAAATAAGTATGATATTTGGTTAAATATGGGATCCTTTCGAAGGAATGGCGACCACCTGCTATACAAGCTTGGGAATAGACATCGGTGAACTATCAAATTGTGTTACAAATTCGTATAGCAATGCTCTTCTTATTCTAGCCAATGAACCTCCTTTGTCTGTTCATTCACAGACATGTAAGCCTTATCTAAAGATCTTGAATAAATTTCATTGACAACAACGTGATGTTTCGTAAATACTACAGATCGTGTAACACTTGTTAAATGGTAGGAATACGCATTTAGAAGATATCTAATTTTCATACGCAACCTATTCCTTCATTCGACGAAATATTTTTATTGATAGATTGGTTCATGTTCACGACAATGTGTGCATCTACAATTCATTTGATTAATATTACACCTAACACGAACGTTAAAGGTTTGATAAATGGTTGTATTCAGTGTTATTATGTTCAGTCTGATCCTGGGTAAAATTTTATGTTTGGAATTTTCCACAAAGGTATGCGTGAATTAGGCATCCATATTCGCATGTCAAAAATTACATTAATCTATGACAAGACTATGAAGGAAATAAAACTTCATCCTGGTGACAGCATTCTGTATCTCTTGCTCATTGTCCAAACTATTTTTCCAATTATTGATTATGGTCAATACAAAGTTTATAAAACATAAGAGCGAGTTGAATGACAGTATTAGTATTCCAGGAAAATAAATATCTTAAAGGAGGTTCTATAATTTGATTGAGATAGCCAGGTTAATAATGCTGTCAAATTAACATTGTAGCTTCATCACTGTATTACCTTTTGCGCATCCAATCTTCAGAATTCAGAAATTATAAACAATATCGACCAGGCATTTTCACATTTGCAGCAACAATAAAAAAATACAAAAAAACCCAAAACAACTAATACTTGAATATCAACATTTGTTACAAATATTCACACTGTCACGTTGTAAGGAATACTCAGATAGTAAAATGTATATGTTAGAACCCGAGGCTAGTAATTTCGCGCCTTAAATATGTATGAAGGTTAGGTGTCATTAGGTGTCAAGCCAGCTACATAATATTGCCATAAGATGTTTCACAGGTAATTGATGAAATCCTGTTTTCGGATTAAAGGAACATAAAGTGGGGGTCGCAAAATATCCATTGACAGACTGATGGAAAGGGCAGTGTTTGATAATTATGTGAGTAAACATCCACTCGGAATTGAGAAGGCGTGGTCAACATTTGTACTGCATGTTTACGTCTATTATCTTGAGAACTAAACCTCAGTAGTCGATAAACCAGCTTGAGAGAATTATAAGGGAAGATAATCTACTCCAACGTCATTCAAAATTGGCGGGAAACTTTTTAGTCTGGGAATTACAAGGAGCTTCATCGCAGGTCAGTTAATATTTGCTCGATTGTTGTAATATATTACGGCAAAGTAATTGTACTGTAATTATTGCAGTATGTATACTTCAGTTTAGTACGTATAATTACCATTTGTAGGGTTTGATTCATTCTTATTGTTTGATCTACATGCATATTTGGAGATATGATTAATGTTTTAATATTGTAATTCACTATTTGGTTAATTCGTTGTAAGCTCTTGCATTTATTCATTTGATACTATAGATTTGCAAATGTTGAATTTAATTCTAACCATGTATAATGCTTGCAGTGTGCAACATTTTAATAGGTATTTGTCTATATGTGTATACTTTGTAAGAGTATCCTATGTAAGGATATATCAGCATATGGATATGTGCATATCTGTAGCAGCAGAGTGGGTGAACTCTACTACATTTTATAGGTGTCTATTTATCAAACCAAGGGTTCGTGCAAAAACGAAAAACACGTAGACACCCGTTGTCATACCCTCTCTACGAATTATGTTATATAACAATAATGGTGGGATAATTAGTAACAACTAGACTGGCACGAGAAATATTATCAGCGATTAAAAAATATATACCCGTCTGTGATTGATTCTGTCAGACAAAAATTACAGCAACGACAAGATTCACAAGTTGATTTTGTAGAAGGCACATAACAATTGTTCAAACCTATTACTGCAACTACTAAAGAGGTTATATATTGATATACTAAGCTAGAGGAAAGAAAGGGTATTCTTCCAGTATTAAAACGAACTGCTGAACAAACTACAAAAATAGCTGCAGCACAACATCCTTCTGTAGATCAGAAAATACTTGAGGTTATAGATAAGTTTCGTACCTAAATCACTGACGTGAAAGAAAAACTTACACCTAAACCCAAAAAAGTAAAGGAAAATATTGAACTTATAACGAGATTTAACGAGGGTGTTTTTAAGCAGCTCAAAGAAATTAATGAAGATCATTTACCCCCTGCAACATATGTAAGTATGGTTCAAAACGATAACATTTTAAAACCAGAATACGCTACCATAAACGATGAAAATTTTGTCAGGTGGATATATTTTGTATACTACAACAAAACACAAGCCAGAAATAATGATCCAGACTATGTGAAGTTTGTAGGGGAACTAGAAAGACTTGATGAAATATACAGATCACAGCCCCAGCGACCATCACCTCCATATTCGCCACCTGAGCAAGAGTCTTATCAATCTCCTCCACCTCTTCAACAAAACTCTCAACCCGGACCTCAACCTAAGTCTTCCTGATTACCACCACGACCTGGAGACATGTTTACAGATGAAGCTGTTCATATTTTTTACTGACCGTGGTAAATTAATTGATATTGCTAAGCAGTATAATTCCAGAGACAGGTATTTAAAACCTGCATTTGATGGACTAGTAAAATCTGGTAGGTGGCTTCCTTCATTATATTTTGCTTCCCTGAATTCGCGTGTTAATCTAAAAGAATTGGAATTCACAGAAGATGTAATCACTGCGATGAACCAACCTAAAGAATAATCTGATGATGCGCAAGGTGCTACTGGTAGTGGAATTTGTCCAAGTGGAACTCGCGAGAGTGGTCTTGCTGCCTGTCCTAATAATATTCTCTCGGACATAGCACGATTAGAAATTCTCATAGGGTCTGTACGAGATGAAAATAACTATCCTGAAAAAATTAATGAAACCGTTGATATATATAGACGATTATTTCAAGGTGGTATCGTGGACTTTAGAATATATCGGGAATTTATCGATGAAATCGTTGATGGTTATCACAGTGACTTATCTTCACCGATGGCTAATTGTCACCACGATTAGATATAACGATAATAAATAAGATGATCATACACTATGACCATTATAAACCAACCGTGTCAGAGTAGTACACTCGCGATTATCCGTTTATTGAACGATTTACGTAGATGGTCTTGGTGATGTTATTCAAGGGTTATTTGCAAGGATGGCTCCAAAATAGCACCTATCGCAAGACAATTATCGATGAAAGCTGTTAACGTTATTGGTGAAAAAGCTCCTGGTGCTATTGGTAATATTGTCAGTAAGACGTTTTATGCAGCCAAAGAAAGACTACCGCGGCTAATAAGACGAGACACAAATCCAGTAAAAGTGCCCACGAATGTCAGTAAAAATAAGAAACCAAGCCGAGGATCCAAAACTAGCAGCTTTGATAAATCAACGATATGACGAAGTACAAATAAATATTACTGCAAATTTAATAGCGGGAAGCGGTTTGAGATCACGATTTAGATCGAGAAATATATAATAATAATATTCAGACAATCGCCTGACTCAGCATTTGATATAGACGCACCGATGATCAAAGATGAATCTGTACACAATTATCAGTTTTATTCATATGACGCAAGGCGCCCACATAGTCGATCAAGGATCGAACTTCAAGTTCAGGTTACAAGAAATTCTTACTACTAGACAAAGCATTTATTGAAGCAGAAGGAGAACTTGTAACAAATATTGCAGATAGTACACCATATGAATTAAATACACGGGTTGGTTTTGTGAACAATGGGATCATGGGATTATTTGATAGAGATACATAAATGATTGATGGAAAAGAGACTGAATCAATTCAGAAGGATGTCGATGTCGCCACAACAATAATGGGTTTATCGAGATATTCTGATGATAATACAAGAACCAGCAAGTCCATCTATGATGTTTACAAAGGATATTAATGATACGCTAAACATGTTAAAGTAAAGGGAACACTACAGTTATTGATCAATCAGCTGGATATACGAGACGAGGTGTTTCTTTTGATGTTGTAGATGTTAATACCAACCCTGGGTTTGCAACATGTGTATTAATGATAGAGGGAGAGAGTAGATTATTTTCATGTGCAATTTTACTGTCTCATATATTTTGGATTTTGCAGAAATCTAAGAAAGGTTATCTTTGGCGCTAAACACACAATAGTCCTTGTAAGAAAAGGTGATGATAATGATGCAATCTGGCGATGTGAAGGTGTTGCTGATGGTAAAGTAAATATAATAAAACTCTCATCGTGGATGACAGTAATGACTCCATCGAACGCAGCAGAGGGAAAATAATTATCATTTATGGATACAGGTGGTAAATCATTGTTATCATGGCTAACAGTTACAACAGATAATATTCACAGTACTATTAGGGATATATTTTCATGTCAAATGGCATCACAAAAGGGTGTCTCTGCGCCGCGTTATACTGTTTGCGTCACAGGATGTTGCGTAATTTGGTTCACAAACACACAGCCATATATTTGACCAACTGGGTGTTTCTGAAGTCTCGTTATAATAAATAGTCAACAAGAACCATCCTAGGATATTTTACTTAATTACGGACAAAACCAAATATCACGTGCTGACATTTATGGGACGAGATCTGAATGTAGATACCGGGTTGTAAATATCACAATTAGATTTATAAAACTATATCCGATTTATTAATTTTCGCTCGAACATCTTGATTAAACCAGAGTGTCGTTGATATACAATTCCGAACTTGTGTAGATGGGGAGGGGGGGGGGGGGCAATCGCCGAATACAGAGCAATAGCTGTTATACTCAGCGACAAATTGATGTTATTCAAGGATGTTGGCGGACGAATCCAAGTCATTAATGCCTTGGTAGAAAATATGTAACACAATTAGATCACTCGTATTAATATAATTGTCGTATAGTCACGTTAGTGTTACTCTGACTCCTGGTCAGATTAAAATGTTCCAATCGGATTCAGCAACAAAATGTGGAACTACAATATCGCTAAAACAAGATCAGATCACTGGTGGCTAGAATAAACAATCGCCAAGAGAGCATCAGATTAAGCATTTCAATGATGCAAAAAAGAATTAAGAAAAAGTGTTCAACTTAGTCTCTCTCCGAGTGCGATCAAAGACACAATTAAATACGGTGTAATATTTCCACTTCTCGCGGCTATACCGGCATTGATTGTTGCGGCTGACCCTGCAGTCGCGAAAGCTGCAGCGTTAGGAGCAGTTGGAACATCAGCAGGAATGGCACTAAAGAAAGCACCAGGACGAGGATACAGCAAAAGGGAAAGGGTCTAAAGTTACCAGGGATTCCTTTTTCATGGTACAACGGAAAAGGCCTAAGCTTACCAGGGACGGTTTACTAACGCCATTGTCAAATTTTGATTTACTTGATGATGCTAAACATTAAGAATAAAAGATTTCAGAGATGTTTTTATGCGGGACCAGTTACCTTCCACAACAAACAACATTGAAACCGGTATCATTAATTTCGATAACAGCACTGGACCCGAAACCCATTCGACTGCTTGCGCGATTGATGGAAACGTTTTTTTTTTTTTTATACAGGTTAGGACCACCATAGGCATTTATGCATTATATAAATCGATTAAATTTTCCAATTTAGTACTCGACACTACCAACACAAACAATAACCGACCCACCAATATAAAGCCAATAAGTAATTAATGTACTTGAAGCTTCATAAAAAATCAACCAAACCGCCCCATAAAACCCGTACACGAATACACGAGTAATCACTTTTTAAAGAGATCTTAAAGTATAATTATTGATAATTACGGGAGATCTCTCTTTCGAGCCTAAATAAACCTACCGGCGAAATATTGGCAACTAAAGATATACATTTGTTTTATTGATGATGAAATATCTGAAGTACTAAATATTGCTAATGTTGATCCAAATGAGGTGGTTATATTTCAAGACAGACAAGGAAAATTAAAAACGAGTAATGTTTCCTTGAATGACATTATATTTAAAATTAATGGAGTAACCGAAAACTCCATAGCGGTGTTTGATTCCAATGGTAAGATTAAACCAGGTGTTCTTTTATCAACTGTACTAGATAGTATTAATGATCTAGTAAAAAAATCTGGTGATACAATGACAGCCGAGTTCAACATGAACTCGAATAAAATAACGACACTTTCTAATCCAACATCTGACAGCGACGCTGTGACAACAAAAATGATGTAGATTTCGTAGACAATAAACTATCAACGCTACGGTGTGAATATGATGTTCATGTATGCGCCTTTGGAAATCTCCCAAGAAAGTTTCTAAACATTCATGTCACCTTTGATAATTTCTTTGGAAAACCGCCAAATATCTCCAATAAAACAACTTTTGATACGATTAAACAAGCGCAGGATAAAATTGTTAGTGCTTTTCCTGCTATCGCTACGCGGCTTGATAAACTTAAAATACCGCATCAACAAAATATCAATACGGTGGACTCGATACAACATGAGTCTTTCACCTGGACACCTCGAAATAACACCATTAAAGTTAATGCAGATGTCCGGGTTATCTATAGATTAACACTGATTTCGCAAATACAGTTTAAAATATCACCTAGTATGTCAGTGGGAATTAATACTGCAAGTGCAATCAAATAAAATAGATCCACTGAAGCATTTACAAAAATCACCATAGTGGCAATTTAGCATCAGCGACAAGCACATGGTACGTATAATTTGTAATCGATATAAGTAAGGAGTATAATGAACGTCCAACAATATCGATACCATCAAGTGCGCGAATTATAGCACAGACTAAAAGATCTCGCAGATGTGTATACTCTAAAGGTCAACAACAATACCTCAGGCATATTACCACAGTTGATATAATCGTATATTTGGCTACAACTGTTATTGCTGAAACGGGAATATTGCTATCAGCGATAATAATTGTGGCACCATCAGTTGTCACAATTTGTGCTTCAGCGGCAACAATAATTACTCGAATTCTTAATATCATTGCAGAAAAAAAATATCCACATGCAGTCTGCATAAACTACACGAGTATATAATTAAATTACATATCGTATCGGCTCCATATTCCCAATTATCTTCGTTGATATCATCCAGTCTCGCTGATACAACAATATAAGATGTTCTCGATGTTGATTAAGATTTATCAAACAGCGATATCAAAATTAGAAAAAACATAACAATAATAATGACGACATAATTACTGCAACAGATATCCGCGAAGACAACCCCGTCAAAGACAACCATGATCTCAATAACCTCAAATAACCCTGAATTCAGTGTGAATTTTCCTGTAAAGGAAATCGCGCTTGCAAAATTAGATATATTATATAGTATATGACAGCTGGCCAAATATCCGGGAAAAATCATTTGGTGGGCTATAGCCGAATAATTCTCTGGTGTTTGCAAATAAAAATCATAAGGATGGAAAGCCTGAATAGAAAATTACTTCTATACCATCCGTTAGTTATAAAATCGAACAAATCAACAATGAAATCAAGAGTGGAATAAAATACATTACGGGAATATAATCTAAGATATCTATAAAAGTCCATGAACCAACATTATCAGCCACGAAAGAAATAAACTCACCGGGCTATGTATCAGTCATTGATCAGAACAGTACTAGGGTGGCCTGAAATTCCTTTTTTCAGACACGTTTACAAGTACCTGAACCAACCTTGAATATATTTACCACAGATATGAAATAATTTATTACACAACTAGAGTACAGAAAAACACTTTCTCAGGATTATGTTTTGACTGATTATGGTAATTTATTAAGATTTTTTTAAAACAGTATTCGAGTACAACACACCGAGTAGCTTGGTTCTCCGAGAGGAGTATTTTAAAATGTTTTCATATACATTTACACCTGAACTCACACGCACATTTGATAAATTAAAGATTTTATTTGCGAGTATTGCACAGCATTGTTCTGATAACCTAAAACAACAAATTATCGAAACAATTCAACATATAAATCAAATTGTGGATGATGTTGAGTATATTAATCTAGAAAGGGTTATAAGGGAAAGGGTTATAAGGAAGATGGAACCAGAGACCCATCGTATTGCATATTTCTCAGATATTTTAATATAACCGAACAACAATTACCGACAATTGTAATACTTAAACTTGCAACCACTGAACTAAAGAAATCACTCAGCGATCTTATCAATGAAAAATTTCCTAAAATACTCGCTACTTGGAGAAAAATAGCTCCGCAGGGGGATATCCTCAATCATAATAATAACTCAGACGTGGGTGTGAGACACATATCACCTGAAATATAAATATATCCTCAGTGATCGCAGAAAAAATCGAGTGTGAAGTTATTGTTTGATGCTATCAAATAAAACTCGAAAAATCAAATCAGGCTCAGCAAGGATATATTTTATATTCGTTTACACCTAAGGCTCCATATGCAGTGTCGTAATAATGTATTAACGATAACAAATTTTAAACTCACTGACCTATCTGGTAATTTGTTCGACCTCGATGGGGAGAATTCACAAATAAGTCTCTATGTGAAATGTTGAATATCAACCTATCATTGATGAAATCAAGGTGCAAAAAAATATATATATTAAAAATAAAATATTTCAGTAGCAAACTTTTTGTGACGAAATCATCCGCGTTGATCGGTCAATGCGGTTGGTTTTGTAGGGTAATTTCCTTATCAGAATTAGCAAACCGGTCGTATAATTAATTTCTTACACATTCCCGGTGGAGTTAACTCGGTTTGGGACATAAGAAACTATAACCAGGTTTTCGAATTTAAAGGAAAAGGTAGATTTGATTGTTTTATCTGCAACACGCTTAATCGAAGCTCTGCAAATACCGAACCATTTCCCAGCTGCATATAATGATTGAAATATTTAATTTTTCACCGGCCTCAACATTAACAGATTTAACGGCTCTTCGCAAAAATCTGGATTTTCCTGTCTTCTTAGGTGCAGAATTCTGACTTCGTGTAATAGCTCGAAGATTTTCAAGAGAATTATTTTTAGGTTCTCCGTTAATGTTGGCAATCATAAGACCATGGGAATTTCTCCGTTATATACTTCTTAAATAAAATGATGAACAAAATATCTTTTTCAGTATTAAATGTGAGATAACCACTCTTATCGACAACATCAACTGGTCTTTTCAACTGACAGTTTCTGACTTCACCATCACGGTATGCTTCGTAATTCATGATAGTGGGATCCGGTTAAAATTCTTGGTTTATTATATAATATATTTGTATTTGTTTAAATCATTATTTTTTAACGCCTATTGGATTTAATTTTTTTTTTAATTGTTAAATCCAAATTTGTCATTTTGGCTTTAATATTCAATAATTGGGAGATTTTTTCAAGAAAATTCAGGCTGACCTAGACTCTAGCTGTAAACACAGTTTGACCTTGGCATGGTTACTTCATTATCTGACCTTGCTTCAGATTGATAAACAGGCCTTTAAAACTATTGGTTAATTTCAAGGACAACTTTTTATTTTTAGTTCTTGGGGGTAGGAAATATCTAGAGTATGTGATTTAGTGAAGGCAGTCTCTTTCTGTGACCTCCATGAACTTCTATCAAATTCTAGAAAATCACGCGGTCACTTGTTTACTTAAGAAAACAAGTATAAGAACTGTTGTTTGGGATAGAACAGTTCAGTAGAATCTCTGGGCTTTAAGTTAACAGTTGTGTATTTTCTGTTTGAGTTTAATTTTAATTATCTTGTTCTGGACTTTGTGTCAATTCATTGAAAAAGAGGATTTATTTATTTATTTGGAGGAGAAAACATGTGCTCATAATTCATTTGGATGATTATAAAACAAGAACTGCATCACGTGACATTATCAGCCATTTTGGATTACATCGCCAAGATTCGAACCTGGAACTATTAGAACATTTATTTTTGAGGACTCATGCAATTCCGTTAGTGGATTATTATTATGAATTCAATATTGGATTAATGTTGGATTTGATTCTCTAAAACCGTAAGTTTATTTTTTTATGAAAATAATTGTACTTAATAAATTCATTGTTCAAGTTATACAAGCTTGTTAGTTTTCACTCTTTCTGTGTTGCTGTTTATTCGAGCCTAAGCACGTAACATAGAAATTGGTGGCTATCGTCTGGGATTGAAAAAAAAATTTGAATTTAAATTTGAATTTCCCCATGTTTTTGAAAATTTTAAATCTTTAGTGAGACTGAAACGCTTGTATTAAAATGACATCTAAGGTAGAAATATTTCTTTCTAATCCTACCCAGGAGCAATTAGATCTTTTCAAAAAAGATGAGTTGGTTCAACTTGCAAAAAATACGATCTTTCCGAAGTGAAGGCTTCTTTAACGAAACAAGATATTAAAAAGATTTTGGTCCAGTATTTGGTAGAACAGGATCTATTGGAACAAAGTGCTTTGATTCCAGTCAGTAAGTCTGCATCAGACTCTGACATTAAACTAAATGAATTAGAATTAAAATTCCAGATGGAATTAGAGTTAAAAAAGCTGGAGTTTCAGGAAAGGGATAAAGAGAAACGAATTGAATTACAAAAAGAGCAGATGCGGATTGATAGAGAGAGAGAGAGAGAGAGAGAGAGAGAGAGAGAGAGAGAGAGAGAGAGAGAGAGAGAGAGAGAGAGAGAGAGAGAGAGAGAGAGAGAGAGAGAGAGAGAGAGAGAGAGAGAGAGAGAGAGAGAGAGAGAGAGAGAGAGGAGAAAGAGAGACAATTACAATCTGAAAAAGAGGAGAGAGAGAGAGAGAGAGAGAGAGGAGAAAGAGAGACAATTACAATCTGAAAAAGAGGAGAGAGAGAGAGAGAGAGAGAGAGAGAAAGAGAGAGAGAGAGAGAATTAGAGTTGAAGAAGCTAGAATTTCAGGAAAGGGAGAAAGAAAGACAATTACAATTTGAAAAAGAGGAGAAAGAAAGACAATTACAATTTGAAAAAGAGGAGAAAGAAAGACAATTACAATTTGAAAAGAGGAGAGAGAGACAGGAAAGGCTACAAGAAAAACAAATTGAACGAGAGAGAGAGAGAGAGAGAGAGAGAGAGAGAGAGAGAGAGAGAGAGAGAGAGAGAGAGAGAGAAGAAAGAAAGGGAATATCATTGTAAAATGAAAGAATTAGAGCTGGCAAGTGAGAATCACCACCATACTTCAAATCAAAATTTTGATTTAGCAAGGAATATTAGATTAGTGCCCCTTATCAAAGAAAAGGAAGTAGACAAATATTTTATTCTTTTTGAAAAATTTGCAGAAAATTTAAAGTGGCCAAGAGAGAATTGGACTCAGTTACTACAATGTGTAATTACTGGTAAGGCTAGTGAGATTTACAAATCACTGTCTGTTCAGCAAATCAGTGATTATGACGTAGTTAAAGAATGCATTTTAAGAGGTTATGACTTAGTCCCTGAAGCTTATTGGCAAAAATTCAGAAATTACAGAAAAGAAGCTGGACAAACTCATGTCGAATTTGCTAGACAAAAAGAGCAGTTGTTTGATAGATGGTGTTTGGCCAAGAACATCGAGCAAGATTATCAAAATCTTAAGCAAATTATATTAATTGAAGAGTTCAAAAACTGTGTTCATAATGATGGTAAAACTTATCTTGATGAGCATCATATTGAAACCTTGGAAAATGTTGCTCGAGCTGCTGACTAATATTCTTTGACACATAAAGTTCCTTTTGCTAACAAGACTTCTACTCAACAATTTTTTGGCAGAAAAGTATTTCTGCTTAATTCAGGCCCTTCTAAAACTCAAACTAACATAACTTTCAAATTCAGACTTCAGAGAAGTTTGATTCTAAATCCTTGTCTCTTCCGACGTGTAACTTTTGCAAGAAAAAAGGACACGTTGTTTCTGATTGCTACAAATAAAAAAATAGGCATCAGAATCAAGACAGACCTGTTCCAAATGCTCTTATTTCCAAGAGGTCAAGGTCACAGTCATGTATTGAAAGCAATACATTTGTTGGGTCTAATAAACCCCGGTCTGATTTTATTATGGAGAATTATGAACCATTCATATCGAAGGGTTCTATATCACTCTTAGGTGATTTGGCCAATCCCACCCCTATTAAAATTTTAAGGGACACAGGAGCTTCTCAGAGTCTTTTATTATCAGGTACTTTGCTTTTTTCTGAGAAGTCTTCTTCTAATGAAAGTGTTCTTATTCAGGGAGTAGAGTGCGGTTTTGTTAATGTTCCTCTCCATTGTGTAAATTTGTCATCAGACTTAGTGTCAGGACCTGTGACAATCGGAACAGTCTCGGTTTTACCCGTAGAGGGGATTGATTTATTGCTAGGCAACGACTTAGTTGGGGACAACGTTGTGGTTAATCCTCTTGTAACTGACAAGCCTAATTTGGATCAGAAAGTTGATCCAATTGAAAAAGAAATCCCTGATATACTTCAAGCTTGTACGGTTACCAGAGCTATGGCAAAGAAAGCTCTTGAGCATGAAGTTGAAACGGGCAGTATTCCCTTGGCTGACATATGTATAGGTCAGGCTTTTGATGAGGTCACTTTTATTCTTGGTTTAGATCAATCAGAAGGTATTGATCATAGTGATTCTCTTTTAACAACTCATTCTCTTTATTCTAATCAGGGTGATGATTTTGAGAATGATGTTACAGAAGACATCATTCCTTCAACTGACGCTTGTATAGGTCAGGTTTTTTATTAGGTCACTTTTACTCTTGGTTTAGATCAATCAGAAGGTATTGATCATAGTGATCCTCTTTTAACAACCCATTCTCTTAATCAGGTGATAAACGACAGTTACTTGTCGTCGAACAGGAAAAAGATCCTGAGATCTCCTGTTTGTTTCAATGGGTCATAAATGAGACTGAAGCCACTGAAATTCCTGTCTGTTATTTTATTAAAAATGGAATTCTTATGAGAAAATGGAGACCTTCCGAGGTACCTGCTGGTGATGAGTGGTCATTGAACTATCAAATAGTAGTTCCAGAACCTTACAGACAGGAAATACTTAATTTGGCCCATGAAACTCCTTTGGCTGTTCATTTAGGGATTAATAAAATGTATCACAAGATCTTGACTCATTTCTATTGGCCAAAAAATCAGAAGTGATGTTGCCAAATACTGTAGATCTTGTCATACTTGTCAAATGGTAGGAGAAACCAATCAGAAGATACCTAAGGCTCATCTGCAACCTATTCCTGCCTTTGACGAATCATTTGGTAGAATTATGGCAGATTGTGTAGATCCCTTACCTAAGACCAAGTCAAATAACCAATACCTGTTGACCATTATGTTGCGTCAACAAGGTTTCCAGACACTATTCCGTTGAGGAATATAAAATATAAAACAGTAAAAGCTTTGATAAAGTTTTTTTTACTCAGTATGGCCTTCCCAAATCTATTCAGTTTGATCAAGGTTCAAACTTCATGTCTGGAATTTCCCAGCAAGTTATGAATGAATGCAAAATTCAGCAATTCAAGTTAAAAATGAAACTATGGGTTGAAAGAATTACAAGAGAGAGAACTTTTGAGTCTGATAATGGAGTTGTGTTACTCTTGTTCATTCTTCTTACTTTTCTTCAGATTAGATATTATGGCCCTTACAAAGTTAAGAAGAAAATGAATTAGTTAAATTATAGTATTAGTGCTCCTGGGATATAAATAAATTATAGGAGTACCAGTATATTGAAAGAGATAGCCATGCTAAATATGTAATTAATTTAGTTGTGCCTGTCCCACTTAGTGAAGAAATATCGTCGGATTCTACTGACATTGGAGAGACAAATTGATGTAATTCAAAAATTATGAAAAATCTAGACCAGAAACTTTCACATTTGCAAGTGCAAGAATGATATGAACTGAAAGTTATTATTATTATATGAGCACTTATGTCCAGATATTCTTACAAGGACAAACAAAATTATCATGACGTTGAAATTGAAAATTCCAAACAGCATCCATGCTGGACTAGTCCACTCAAACAGGAATTCTTGAAAAACGAAATTTAATATTTGCTGGAGAATGATTTTATCAAGCCCAGTAAAAGTGATTGGAGTTCACCATGCATACTTGTTTCAAAACCAGATAAAACTTTCCATATGTGCACTGATTAAAGGAAGGTGAACAGAGTGACATAAACAGATTCATTCTCATTACCAAGAATTGACTATTGTATTGATAAAATTGGGAATGCCATTTATGTCACCAAATTTGACCATCTGAAAAGATTTTGGCAGATTCCACTACGGAAAGAGCAAAGGAAATCTTGGATTTGTGACTCCAAATGGATTCTACCAATATAAAGAAAGTCCATTTCAACGTCTCATAAAATGGTCTAGAAAATTGTGACGTCATCATTTACAACGACACCTGGAGAGTACATCTAGCAACAATTAGAAAATTCTTTGACAGACTCACTAATGCGTGTCTGACTGTTAATTTATTTAAAAGTGAGTTCTGCCCTGCTGGAGATTTTTTTAGGACATTTTGTGGGACATGGACAAGTTAAAAGATGGAGGCTATTTCTAGATGAAATAATTTGCAGGCGCTCTTTCACGTATATAAAAATTTATTATACTGTGTAATTTGTACTAGTTCTTTTAACCTCAGATGTAAATTGGTTTGTGATAAAAAGAAAGTTTTATCATATAAACCTTTCTTTTCATTTTATGGGGGAAGGTGTTACGGCTATTGGATTTAATTAATTTATTTTTTAATTGTTAAATCCACATTTGTCATTTGGGCTTTAATATTCACTAATTGGGAGATGTTTTCTAGAAAATTCAGGCTGACCTAGACTCTAGCTGTAAACACAGTTTGACCTTGGCTTGGTTACCTCATTATCTGACCTTGCTTCAGATTGATAAACAGGCCTTTAAAACTTTTGGTTAATTTCAAGGACAACTTTTTATTTTTAGTTCTTGGGGGTAGGAAATATCTATAGTACGTGATTTAGTGAAGGCAGTCTCTTTCTGTGACCTTCCATGAACTTCTATCAATTTCTAGAAAATCACGCGGTCACTTGTTTACTTAAGAAAACAAGTATAAGAACTGTTGTTTGGGATAGAACAGTTCAGTAGAATCTCTGGGCTTTAAGTTAACAGTTGTGTATTTTCTGTTTGAGTTTAATTTTAATTATCTTGTTCTGGACTTTGTGTCAATTCATTGAAAAAGAGGATTTATTTATTTATTTGGAGGAGAAAACATGTGCTCATAATTCATTTGGATAATTATAAAACAAGAACTGCATTACGTGACATTATCAGCCATTTTGGATTACATCGTCAACATTCGAACCTGGAACTATTAGAACATTTATTTATCAGGACTCATGCAATTCCATTAGTGGATTATTATTATGATTATGAATTCAATATTGGATTAATGTTGGATTTGATTCTCTAAAACCGTAAGTTTATTTATTTTATGAAAATAATTGTACTTAATAAATTCATTGTTTAAGTTATACAAGCTTGTTAGTTTTCACTCTTTCTGTGTTGCTGCTTATTCGAGCCTAAGCACGTAACAATTTGTTTAGATTGTTAAATGAGAATCTAGTAATATAATCTTCTGGGGTTCTTATAACTTCATCCCTGATTTTGTCAAGGACGCTGTCAGGGACTTTGTCAGGGTTGCTATTTATTTTATCATAATACCGTTTTAGCTCTCTGTATCGCTTACCACCACCTGGGAGGCATAACTATGTTTCTTCTAGTACTCCAACAGCGCATTTTATACAAGGTCTTTTACCCACTCTTCCCCGCCGCACACTTCGGGAATGATATCCACATAATTCGATTCTGCAGGATTTGTTACAAGGGGGTTACAGATCATATCATGAGCCATTTGCAGTGGTCCATTATTTAAAATAGCTTTTATTTAAATACTTGTCTTAATTATAGTATGGAGGAGTTTGAGATTTTATCCAAAATCAAACCTTGGAAAAACTCGAGATTTAATCTGGATAGAATCTCTGTCGATGGACCAATAAAAAAGTTAGCGCAGAATACAAGCGTGATTAATAAAATGTATGATGCCAAGAACGAATTTAAGGAAGATGGCGCATCTCACACATGGTCAACATTTCGAATGAGTGGTGGTGGTGATGCTACGATGAGCAATAAACGAGCAGTGAGTATATTTGCACATCTCGAACGTCGAAAGTATTTTTGTCAGAGTGAAATTTATGATACTAGCAGAAACAGGAAATTCGTGTAAATACGAACCTCTCCTCGCTAATAAAAAAAAACTGTCATTGTGAGTCAAAGTTCCAAACTAGGAATTTTGTATCGGAATTGACAAACCGTATTATGAGTGAGCGAACCGTGTGACTGGGGTTATTTATGGAATTTATCCGATAAATAAAAAACACAGCGTTGAGAATCTGAAACCGATGAAACTGTTAAGGATAAATTGTGTAGCACAGCGAGTAACAGTAAAATTTCACATTGCGGGGCGCGGAAATGGTCTAACCGATCTAAGACCTAAACAGATAAACAAATGGTCTGAATCAGTCAAGGATGTCGGTGCTATAATGAAAGATGTATCCGAGCTAGAAACAAAAACAGTAAGATTCCCAATAACCGTAGCAACGATAACATGGGAAGTATTATACAACTTACAGTCACTTCAATTGCAGCCCACGCTGACAGAAAGAGAAATCTGTGGAAGACAACATGATTTGAATTTCTCTCAGATGTTTAAGCTAGTTGTGTCAAATACGGACACGGCGGATTGTGGAATACCAGGTATGATTCTAAAAGTGTTATCTCGGTTGATATGGTTGCGTGTTATCATGGACGTTTCCTCGCGTATGGAGAGTGTGCTGGGTATTTTAAACGATTTAGACATCCCCTGCAGGAGATGACACACGTTGCGATTAATGGACCACTACCCGACTTTGATCAAAGCTGATTCGCTCGTGTGATTTCATGCGAATTTGCTAAATTACTCCATCCAATTTGTTATGTTTGGTTTGGTAGATATTTATCTGAAAACTACTGGGCACCAATAGTGTTATTACGGTATATGATTAATTGTAAAATACTAATATCGCTGATTGTCGGTGAGGCAATTATATAATATCGAGCGCAGACTGAGGTTTGGTTACCACAGCCTGACGATGGTAGTCTTGGTAGTATTATTAACGATTACAAGTCAAAATTTCCTGATCCCGCCGAAGACTATATTGTTAAACAGTGTAAGCAGATCTTTACATGCAGATGCGAAATCAATGATAAAAAACGATAAAGATCTCGGTTGAAGAATAATCGGTAAATTCACCCAAGGCGGAGCATATGATCACAAATGGCATTATGCACGATTAATTCTAGATGACGCTGAAAACGATTTTATAATTGCGGATGCAACAGCGAAAATTATATATTTGTCAGTCGTGAAAATGTCTACTTGTCTGACGGAACAAAGTTGGGAACTATTGTTAGTTATATCGATGACAAATCTCCTCAGTATTAACCATCTAAGATCATATTTGCTGGCTTATATTTCTATAAACCTGCTATCGATGATAAATAGATACCGCAGAGTTGGCACGGATTCATTTTATTTAATAGCAAGTATACAGAAACAGTGGCTCGTTTTACTAATTCTCATGGAGAATAAAACAGAAAATCTTACATGATTATTCTGAATCTGCAGATATTACGGTTGAAGATACACCTACACACAGACTTGCAAGAGAGATGAAACAACGATAATTTAATTATTGCACTTATCACAGTTTATTTCTGTATGATGGTGATGCATGGACTTCTGATCGAATGGGTGAAAAATATATTTCAAAGAACATTATTTGAGACGAGATTTGCACAGTGTCGCTGGATATATTAAAAATGTTTCTTGATTAGTTATTATTGAAAAATACAGATGTGATAATGTATGGCGATGATGGTCAACCACAGCCATTTGTCTGTTTTTGTTTGCATGATTGGTTGAAGATTTTTGTAGATTATTACGAAGAAATTAATACTGATTATAGAGCTCTTTGATATTGCTGCTGAATTTATAATAATGCTGAAACAACAGCAGAATCATCACTGAGCGAACTATAATTGTATTAATTACTGCACTTATCTAAGGCTAAGTTCTCGCCTAAAGACAAAACATCCACGACAATTTACCGTAGATAGGAAGGATAACAGTTTTCTCCATAAACGAGAACTTGTTATGTTAACATGTCATGAATGTAATAGACGCAGAGGTGCTATTTAAGTGATCGCGGTGGTAATTGGGTATCCTCATGTATCACTTGCAATTGTTCACGTGCAAATCTACGCTGAGAAGCAATTTAATCTAATCTGTTGATTGCGGGTCTACCTGTGGATGTGAATCTTGTTATGTTAGATATTTTGTGTGATGTGACACTCCCGATAGGATCAGAAACTCTTTTTCTACCTCCCTCGAGCTCACCTGGTTCATATAAATATATCACAGTGACATTCCAAGGTATATTTTGTTTTGAAAAATCATTTTGGTGTGGTATATATTTTTGTAATCGCGCTATTAGGTTTCATATTGATTGTTCGAATAATTTCATTATTTAATGCATTTATCACACTTGGTAATCTTGCAAACCATTAACGAGATCTCTTGTTTTGAATAAATTACTTCGCATATTGATATCCAAATAACCTCTCAGGAAGAGTTCGATTAAATCGTTCAAAAATTGCCTGATAGCGGTGTATTGCAGTATGTCCTCGTCTGATGGTGACATTATGTTGCTTCATTAAAGATAGCACTGCACCTAGAAATCCCATGCCAGGATCAGCCTGTAATAAACTTGGGCATTGCAAAGGTCCTCGTCAATAAATTCGTTCAAACGTAGATGCTACCTCTTTCGCATTCTTTGTCAATAATGGCTCAGCTTCTTTGCATCTTCTCGCAAAATCGACTGTATTTGACGCGTACTTGGATGTCCGTCATTTGACAGTATCATGTGGTAAGAATAATATATCCGCATGATGAACTGCAGGTGGTGGACGTAGATAAATTTGCCATATTGCCTGTCTTGATAACCAATCTTCCGCAGTAACGGTTTTGACCTTCGCTGCTTCAGCGAGTTTATTAATAGCTGATTTACCTCTCCAGTATCTTCTTGGGGAATAATAAATCGATTCCATAGTAATATTGGTCAGCCGATTAATTACCAGTTAGCTAATGATTCCTTATAAGATTTATTCGTAAAAAATGTAACGCGTGAATCCATTTTACATCTACAATATATGTATGCTGCAGATTGTTACTTTTCTAAGCAACATCATGAGAGTGACAAGCTCAATCAATAGCGTTTATCGGATGCCCTCTGGGTTTTGGTTGGTCTTGGCTGTCAGGTCTGATATCAATTCTGGATCCAGGCCCGCAGTAATTATATCCTGGAAGATGTTTTTTCTCCTAGGTATTTAGCCCACGGAGTACCCGTGGAGTTTGTCAATTTAGCTACAGTATCACCTCCTCATAGTTTTAAATGATCATCACCTGATTTTGCGGAAATAAATCTAAATTTCTTTGTTCCACATTCTGCACACTTACCGGCAACTGCTGATCTGTTACTGTTAGTTGTAATTGTTGTTAAGTTGTTTGTGCTAGTACGCATCTTGCATTTCACGCAATATAGATTTATAAGTTATTTATAATAACAAGAACGCGAAAACCTGTAAGCATATTGCTGCGCAACAAAATTGTATTCGTATGATTATAATTGGACCGTCTGGAAGTTGCAAGACCCAACTGTTACTTAATCTGATAATGAGATGGATGAAGTGGGATAAGCTGTATTTCATAGCACCATCTGTAGATGATCAACAATGCTACGAATTGTTAAAAGATTTTAATGAAAACGCGAAATCGTTAAATGAAGATAGTGATGTTATTGAATGTATCACTGATATCAATGAAGTACCGATTTTTGATTCCATTGATGGCTCTATTAACAATTTAGTTGTGTATGATGATGTGATGCTGGATAAACAATAAAATACAGCTAGAATAATTTCTCGAGGTAGACATAAAATAATGATGTGATTTATTTAACTCAGCGGTATTCACAAATCCCTAAGGTGATCAGAGACAACTGTATTATTCTTGCTGTGTTTAATGGAATTGATGCATATACAATAATAAATATCCATCAGATCTGGTGTAAAGGTAATATGGATATAATTCATTAAAAAAAATCGTTAGTCATGCTAAATCAACCACACATGGATTTATAACAATAAACTTACATGACGCCAGATCAAGATATAGTATCGGACTTGATCAAATTTTCGGTTGAAGAAATGATTTAATGCGTAGCAGCAGAGAGGGTGTCAAAACGAATGGGTGTCTACGTGTTTTTTTTTGTTTTTCTACGAATCCTTGGTTTGACAAATAAACACCTAGCTACGTCTGTGTACACTTTGAAGAAGTCCAATGTACAGAAATGCGTCTGAGAGTGTGATATTTTTATATATATAATAAGATTGAGAATCTTTATATGCCGTGGACACATATTAGAGAGAATGAGTATTTCGATGTGCACGAATGCGTGGCCAAATAAGGTAATGACTTATCTGATGATAATGTTGTTTAGGTTGAGTTTATATAGCTAGTGGAATATGCTATGCTAATGTCCTTGTGTGTTAATACAGGAAGATTTTAAGGACCAGATGAACTGTAGGAGACAGAGGGGAATACCGTAGTGCAGTTGGTCCGAGTCTCCGGGAGACAAAGAAAAAGGAAGAACGGAGGCAGAAGTTAGACGGACTGGGGGAATTGGATTACCAGTCCATAGAAAGATAATTCTGATGAGTTTGAACACAAGACAGTAGGAAAACTATCGCACTAAGTCAGATGATGAAATAGGCTGTCACTTGGTCCAGTGAAAGACGAATGCTAGGTTTAGACTTGAATGACTGTTATTGAATGATATTAAATTGTTGTTTATTTAAATTTCACATTTTGTTCGTTTATTAATTTATCTGTCATCACCACTGGGATGCTCGGACTTTGCATCTCTATATCACTACTTAAATTGCGTACAAAAACGAGCCATGGTAAGTCTTCTGTAATAATTTAAAATATTATTGGGAACACCCAGGCCCAACCTAATTAGCGCGAAACCTTTACACATACACAGAAAAATAAAATATACCATGAAACTGAAATTCTAGATTATACGTCTGCACAAAACAGCATCCAGTTCAGGATGAACTGTCTCAAAAAGGAATGTTAGAAAAATGAAATAAACTATATGCTGGAGAATGATTTAATAGAATGGTATATACTTGTACCGAAACCAGATAATACTTTCTGCATGTGCAAAGAATTGCATTGAAAACATTGGAAATACGAAACATGTAACCGAATTAATCGTTTGAAAGGAATTCGGCATTTCCACTGACAGAAATGACTATAAAACATTTTTTAATACTCTAGATGGACTTTATCAAGATAACGTCATGCCGTTTTGGATTAAAGGTTAGCACTTTTCAACGTTCAATGAATATTGCTTCGTCTGGCCTAGATAATTATGATGCTTACATCTATGATGTCTTCATCTACAATAGAGCTTTGAAAAATCACTTAGTTTGGAAAATCTTTGCCAGACTAACCTTTCAACATTCGACAAGTAATGTATATATTAGTAAACGTTGTCGTGCTTGTGTTAACGTTTCGGACATAAACGTGGGGATAGCCACGTTAAAGCTGTGGATGCTAAGGTCAAAGTTATCTCTGAATTCTCTGTACCTATCCTTAAAAGCAATCGATTGATACTTTTCGATAGGCTAGACATTATTGGATATTTCTTTCCAACTGTTCTATGATTACAAAACAGCTAGTGGAATATGCTATGCTAATGTCCTTGTGTGTTAATACAGGAAGATTTTAAGGACCAGATGAACTGTAGGAGACAGAGGGGAATACCGTAGTGCAGTTGGTCCGAGTCTCCGGGAGACAAAGAAAAAGGAAGAACGGAGGCAGAAGTTAGACGGACTGGGGGAATTGGATTACCAGTCCATAGAAAGATAATTCTGATGAGTTTGAACACAAGACAGTAGGAAAACTATCGCACTAAGTCAGATGATGAAATAGGCTGTCACTTGGTCCAGTGAAAGACGAATGCTAGGTTTAGACTTGAATGACTGTTATTGAATGATATTAAATTGTTGTTTATTTAAATTTCACATTTTGTTCGTTTATTAATTTATCTGTCATCACCACTGGGATGCTCGGACTTTGCATCTCTATATCACTACTTAAATTGCGTACAAAAACGAGCCATGGTAAGTCTTCTGTAATAATTTAAAATATTATTGGGAACACCCAGGCCCAACCTAATTAGCGCGAAACCTTTACACATACACAGAAAAATAAAATATACCATGAAACTGAAATTCTAGATTATACGTCTGCACAAAACAGCATCCAGTTCAGGATGAACTGTCTCAAAAAGGAATGTTAGAAAAATGAAATAAACTATATGCTGGAGAATGATTTAATAGAATGGTATATACTTGTACCGAAACCAGATAATACTTTCTGCATGTGCAAAGAATTGCATTGAAAACATTGGAAATACGAAACATGTAACCGAATTAATCGTTTGAAAGGAATTCGGCATTTCCACTGACAGAAATGACTATAAAACATTTTTTAATACTCTAGATGGACTGTATCAAGATAACGTCATGCCGTTTTGGATTAAAGGTTAGCACTTTTCAACGTTCAATGAATATTGCTTCGTCTGGCCTAGATAATTATGATGCTTACATCTATGATGTCTTCATCTACAATAGAGCTTTGAAAAATCACTTAGTTTGGAAAATCTTTGCCAGACTAACCTTTCAACATTCGACAAGTAATGTATATATTAGTAAACGTTGTCGTGCTTGTGTTAACGTTTCGGACATAAACGTGGGGATAGCCACGTTAAAGCTGTGGATGCTAAGGTCAAAGTTATCTCTGAATTCTCTGTACCTATCCTTAAAAGCAATCGATTGATACTTTTCGATAGGCTAGACATTATTGGATATTTCTTTCCAACTGTTCTATGATTACAAAACAGCTGACAAATTTATTGAGTAAGACAAATAAGTTTCGATGATCTGAAAAATGTCATGAGACTTTTGATTCGTTACAAACAATATTTAAGAGTACACCAGTTCTTTCATCTCCTAATTAGTCATTTAAAATGATTGTTAATGCTAGTGATGTTGGTGTCAGAGCGGTATTGATTCAAAAACACAAAAATAGTGTAGATCATCTAGTTTACTATTTTTCTAAGAAAATAGATAAGCAATCGCGAAGAAATTTGTTTTCTTTGAAATTGACTTTACCAAATCGTGAATTAGTTCACATCCTTCTCATAATGTGCTTATTGATCTAAATCCCTTTACTTTCATTCTCAATACGTAAAGAAAAAAAACACTATTATAGTAGAGTATGATGTTACAGTATTACAATAACTGACATCATGCACATCAACGTAAAGGACAATCTAAGAGAGGATGCAGTTTGTATGCATGTATATTTCTTTCATGTATACATTTTATCATGTGGTCCAAGGTTGACATTGCCGGGGTAGGAGTGGGAGACAAGCTCCCCACTCCTCCGAAAATGCCCCATAGGGCTTGCGACTCTGATCGCCTCTGCCAACTAAAATCCAGCTCCTTGCATTCGCGAGTGGCTTAGCTTCTAAGTCCGGCGGACCATGTTTTCACTGACAGGAGACGGGGTGAAGGCGGCCACTGGCGCCTTAAAACCAGTCGCTTCGGGTAGATGGTGCTCGTAAACCTTGGATGGTAGCTCATCTAGAAGAAGGAAAACTCTGATCCCAAACCTCCGCTGCCTTGCGGTTATACCCACTCACGGGAAGGATAAGGGAGTAAACCCGACAGAAAATCCGGAGACGGAGTCACTAAGGCGGTTTGACGTTGACTTCAACGTCATTCCGGCAACTCCTGCGACGCCGTAGGTGCCAAGCTATAACGACATTTGTCGTTCCCTTGGGTCCACCAGCTGCGTGGAGAGGGGGGATCTGCTGCATGGGCAACAGCTGATTCTCCATTCTAGACTGCCCAGGCTTTGTAGCTCCACTGGAGAGGACACTCCAGCGTCGTCTTAAGGCGTCGGCACAACACGGGAAGCAGCAGTCTACCGGTTATAAGCCATAGCTCGATTGGCGTTGAACTTGGCGCCAGGGGCTGCTTTCGACGGTGGGAGAGATCGCCATGTCTCATTGGAAGCTACCGCCCGCCTCAAGCTGGGCAGCCCCCAGTCAATAAGGTGCTTCCCGCCATGGCCTGCCTGCTTCACTGGGTGCGTGGAGATTAGAGAACCATCTCGACAAGCAGGCCAAAATACTCTGCACACAAGCAAGATACAAAGAGGAAACAAGAAGACTCCAGCTCCTCTTTTCGCAAGCTGGAACATCAGAACCTTGTGCCCTGGACTCACCACTGACCTGCAGAAGATCAACGACGCACGGAAGACTGCCGTCATTGACAGAGAACTCTCCCGACTGAATGTCGACATTGCCTGTCTTCAAGAGACCCGACTGGCCGACAGCGGCACCATCAGGGAAGCCAACTACACCTTCTTCTGGCAAGGAAAACCATCAGACGAACCCAGGCAGCATGGTGTCGGCTTCGCTGTAAAGAACACCCTCGTCGCCTTCATTGAGCCTCCATCATCAGGCACTGAGAGGATCCTTGCCCTCCGGCTATCAACATCCTCAGGCCCAGCCAACATCTTCAGCGTGTATGCCCCAACCCTCTACTCAAACCCAGAAGAAAAAGACCAGTTCTACGAGGCTTTGGATCAAGCAATATCAAATATCCCCAGTACCGAGGGCCTCTACCTACTAGGAGACTTCAATGCGCGAGTGGGAGCTAACTACGAGGCATGGCCCACTTGTCTCGGCTCGCACGGAAGGGGCAAAATCAACGAGAATTGTCAGCGACTGCTGGAGATGTGCTGCACTCACAGCTTATGTGCGACCAACACCTTCTTCAAATGCAAGGATATCCACGAAGGTATCATGGAGACACCCACGTTACCGCCACTGGCACCAGTTAGATCTAGTCATCACCATGCGTGCGGAACTAGCCAGTGTCCTTCTCACCCGCAGCTACCACAGTGCCGACTGCGACACGGACCACTCCCTTGTGGCCAGCAAGGTGCGAATAATACCCAAGAAACTGCATCACGCCAAGAAGAATGGTCGCCCACGCATCAACACCTCCTGCTCAAGCAATCCAGAGAAGACACAGCAGTTCATCTACAAACTTCACGAGGCTCTCACCAAAGAGACACCTGATGACACCATTGACTCCAAGTGGTCCCACCTCCGAGACGCTGTGTACAACTCAGCCATTACTGCCTATGGGAAGAAAGAGCACAAAATACAGACTGGTATGAGGCCAGCTGCGAGGAGATGGAACCCGTGACTGAGGCGAAGAAGAAAGCCCTCCTGGCTTACAAGGCTGCGCCTACTCTTGGTACATAACAGGCCCTCAGGACTGCCAGGAAAAATGCCCAGCAGACCGCCCTACTGGCTGAACCTCTGCACCAGTATACAGATAGCTGCCGAAACCGGGGATGCAAGAGGCATGTACGAGGGTATCAAGAAATCAACAGGCCCACCCACCTCCAAGATCGCCCCACTCAAGTCCAAGACTGGCGAAGTCATCAAAGACCAGGGCAAACAGCTGCAGCGCTGGGTTGAGCACTATCTTGAGCTGTATGCAACCCAAAACGTCGTCACGGACACCGCCTTAGACGCCATCCCAGACCTGCCAGTCTTGGAGGAACAAGACATACCACCCACCATGGAAGAGCTTAGCAAAGCCATCGACTGCCTCGCTTGTGGGAAGGCCCCTGGGAGTGGCGGCATTCCGCCTGAAGTCCTAAAGATATGGAAACCAGCACTATTCCAGCCTCTGCACGAACTCCTTTGCCTCTGCTGGGTACAGGGACACATCCCCCAGGACATGCGAGATGCAAACATTGTCACTCTATACAAGAACATAGGAGACCGCAGTGACTGCAACAACTACCGGTGCATCTCTCTTCTCAGTATTGTTGCAAAGGCGTTCGCCCGTGTCGTCCTGGCGCGCTTGCATACCCTAGCATCCCGAGTCTACCCCGAGTCCCAGTGTGGCTTCCGAGCAGGCAGGTCAACTGTAGACATGATCTTATCACTACGACAGCTGCAGGAGAAGTGTCGTGAGCAGCAGATGCCCCTCTACATTGCCTTCATAGACCTGACCAAGGCATTTGACCTGGTCAGTTGGAGCAGACTCTTCAGGATCCTTAAGAATATAGGCTGCCCCCCACGACTGCTCGCTATCATAACATCGTTCCACGAGAACATGCACAGCACAGTGTGCTTCAACGGCGCAACATCAGAGGCCTTCCCAGTCAGCAGCGGAGTGAATCAAGGCTGTGTCCTTGCGCCAATTCTCTTTGCCATCTTCTTTTCCATTCTCCTCCAGTACGCCTTCAAGGTCTGCAGCGAGGGTGTGTATATACACACCAGGACTGACGGAAAGCTGTTTAACATCGCCCGTCTCCGTGCAAAGACTAAAGTTACAAAGTTTCTCATCCGTGAATTGCTCTTCGCCGACGATGCAGCCTTGACATCACAAACGGAAGATGGACTGCAGCAGCTAGTATGCCGCCTCTCCCACGTCTGCAAGGATTTCGTACTGACCATCAGTCTGAAGAAGACGAATGTAATGGTGCAGGACGCAGAATCCTCTCGCACCATCGCCATTGATGGGTACAACCTGGAAGTTGTTGAGGACTACACATACCTTGGGTCCACCATCTCCAACTCGCTCTCCGTTGATACTGATGTAAATGGCTGGATTGCCAAGGCAGCAGCAGTTATGGCGAGACTGAACCAGAGGGTCTGGGACAATCACAACCTCACCGAGAAGACCAAACTGTGCGTCTACCCGGTATGCGTGCTCAGCACACTCCTTTACAGCAGCGAGGCATGGACCACCTACGTGAGTCACGTGAGGAAACTCAACAGCTTCCACCTGAGATGCTTGCGGCGCATTCTGCGTATCCAGTGGCAGGACAAAGTTCCCAACACAGAGGTTCTGAAATGCACCGGCATGAACAGCATGTTCTCCATTCTCAGCGAGAGGCGCCTTCGCTGGCTAGGCCATGTTAGGAGAATGGACCCAGGCCGCATGTCCAAGGACCTGCTGTACGGCGAGCTAGTAGAAGGTGCACGAACGACTGGAAGGCCACGTCTGCGCTACAAAGATGTCTGCAATAAGGACATGAAGACAGCCAACATCAACATAAACAATTGGGAGAGCTGTGCTGACGACCGCTCCAGCGTGGCGTCTTGCTGTCAGGCAGGACACTCATAAAGCTGAGGAGATGAGAAACACAAAACTCGCTGCAAAGAGAGCCAGGAGGAAGGCGAACCAAAAACATCCTCAGCAAGCATCAGCATACACCTGCAGCAAGTGCAACAGAGACTGTCACTCAAGGGTCGGACTCTTCAGCCACTCGCGAAGGTGCAGATAGGACACCCAAATCGGAAGCTACACCATCGTCTCTCGAAGACGGACGGATGTCGACGACATTTTATGATTCATAAGATTTCATTCTATGTAATTTTTTTATCACATGTATATGGAACTAATTGCACGAATATTCTTAAGTTGAAAAATGTTATGTATGTTTAATTTGTATTGTTTGTTTGTCTTCTTTATTTTAATTTCATTATGTGATATGTATAACTTAACACTGTATCTAATATCTTATCTTGTCTAAAATCAGTGACAACTTTGTAAACAACGTTTTTTTTTCTCTGAGCTGAGTGAGTCATTATCTGACAGTCAATGTATTTTAATCTGCATTGTTTGTTAGTTTTTCCTATTTTGATTTCTTTATGTGATGTTTTTAACTTAACACTGTATATAATATCTTACCTCTCTAAACTGAGTGACAACTTTGTAACCAGCCTTTTGTCTCTGAGTGAGGACCCTTAGCTTACAAAGACATCGCATATTGTATTGCTAGACCATGTGATGAATGTCATATGTTTTATTGTGATTTTTGTGATTAACTGTATAATTATAGCTTTGATATTTCTGAAACAATTTGCTTTGGACCTCTATAATTGGACACATTTTGCATCATTGTTTAAATATAACTCTTGTTTATTTGAAAACTAATCAATAGTGCATCAAGATCGTAGCAGAATTAAATGTATTATTGTTTCTTGAAAACTTCCCTTGGGCTGGATTTCTATTTATTAAGATTATTTTATTCAAGTAATTCTTCTCTAAATATGCAAAAAAAACAACACATTTTTGCAAATAGAAAATTGAATTTATATTGAAAGTTTAGAAAAGGATTTAATTATTGGATTTTAATTTAATTTAATTTAATTTTGATCAAACAGAAGGCTGTTGGCACATCAGCATTATAGCAGCCACCACATGAACATGAGCACCTTCAACGTTGGATTTAATTTTTATTTCCACAATTTTTGTTTTCTTCAGAACATTTATAATCATTTCTGTCTCTAATTCTAGAATGTTTTGGGATCTAATTCGCAATATCATAGGTTATACTTACAATTTTGTTTTGTATTCTAGGGAAATAAAACTATTGAACTTTACTAAGCTTGTTGCTTCACACTTTTCTATTACTTAGATTAAAACCAGAGAGCCGTAATAGTTTTAAAAATGATGTTTTGGAATATTGTATTCCATATGTACTGATCCATTGAAAGAGAACTCACATGTTATGTAAACAGTTTTAATTGTCCCATTCTACATAATACATGATTAATTGTTCTTAGGCGAAACTCTGTTTTCAGTTCGTGTATGGATAAATATCGACTTTCACAAATCTACCTTCTGCACCTATATTTCCATCATATCTTTTTCGGATTTAAGTTTGACACTTCTGCCTAATTTGCATCCATTCAACACAACGTTCCATCATTTAATTGCTACTGAAATGATTTTTTCTCGTAAATGTCTTTATAACATAAATAAAGATTTTCGTCATACGTTAAATACGAATGGAGAATGACATAGATATAAATGTTTAAGGGGGCACTCCAACATATAGCCTACTTTTTGCTAAGTATCGTCTATTAGGGAAAATGTATGCGGATGTAATTGAAGTACGGAATACACCACGACATAAAATGCTTCTCGTGTCGGAGGGAGACGTGGAATGGCTGCTGTATGAATCGTGCTGAAGAGCGTTGCACTGATGATAGCACGAAGTCTGAATAGGATCTTATATGGGTACTCCTTAACGTAGTCCTCTCATCTGTGACATATACCAAGTTGATATGAAATCACTAAAAATGACACTATCAAAATTAATGTTGAATGGTTATATATATCGTTTGACATGTGTCCTAAGCATCTTTGCTGGGTGTTCCCATTGAGCAGTCAAATTTTCAAATTTGTGTCTGAGGTAAATGTTATAAGAACATGAAACACGAGCTCAATTTTCTATGAACAAATTCTCTCTGAAATTGCTCCAACTACTAGCTTATTTCCCCCTAAAAAGCAATGAAAAGAAAATCACTTTTTAATCTTTCTACTCTTAAATTTCTGGTCAGCATTATCGTATTCCATTCAACATGTGTACATGCAATATTTACATGTAAGTTGTTCCAAGCGTGACAAAGGTCATCTAAGGTAGATACAATAAAATAAGAGGTCATATACACATCACATACACAACATCAAGTACGTTGATATCAGATTTAAAATGATCTTTTACTCTTGACGGAGTAGGTAGTGTATTATTTGAATGTTCCCTAGATTTTCAAGGATATGTGTTACTTTTTTAATCACTAAGCACAATGAGAAAAAGACACATAATTTTACATGTTATTTCCAAGTCACATTTTGAATTTGTATTTTTACATGCGAATGCTTACATTATATTTCTTGCAATCAAATGTGATTAACATGCACACATGCTTAAGTTATTTTATAACGTCGGTGCATAACTGACAAAAAGGAATAATTTATATTATAGGCTTACTATATTTAGTTTCCCTGCAGGTATTTGTTACTTCAATCGATAGTCTGTTGCTTGTATTGTGAGAACAAACAGTTTAATAACAACTTATAAAAGTAAGTATCAATGATTGTTGTGGTAAGTTTAACGTCACTTCATGAGATGGCATAACATCATGCAATAAATCGTACTTTCCTGTCTGTACGGCTAGAAACAAAAATAAATTTTGTTTACAATTGTTTGAAGATGTATAAAGGTGTTCACCGGTACAAGTCTTGTTCCGCTCTAGATTCCCCATTGTAAATTATCAACACTTGGGTGAACACATCTGTATATGTCCAAGTGACATAAGCAATCAATGTCATGCCGTTGAATCATGGACATTCCCAAAATAGTGGATAAAACAGTATATGTTTTTTCAAGATGTTAGTTCAATTTCCATGACAGACAAGTACTTGACGGTCCTGAGTTAGACATTCATCCCTAGGTACGTTTGATTTTTAAATATGGTTTAAATTTTAATTTGAAGTCATTACATTCCAATTGAAGAGGTAAAATGCAGACATTATAAAACTCTTGATTTTAATGTAATATATTCAAGTTAGAGACTGATATTATGTAATAATTTACACATTACGTATTTGATTTTCAATCATTTTGCAAGAAAAGTGCACATACGGTGCTAAATATTAAAGTCCTTTGTATGAAGTTGCGAAGCGTCTAATAATTAGCAAATGCATAATCGAGTTTTAAGAACAAAGTTGGATTTATCTACGTCATCTGCATACAAAGTCTAAGTCATTGTGGTTGCATAATTATTACTCATACAAGACGTACTAAAATAGAAGTGAAGAGAACGAGCTTTGTAAAATTTAACAAATAAATTATTTCCCTTTGAAAAACAATGTACATATGAGAAACGAACTCACCGTGTTACGAATCAAAAGAAAAAGAATCAAAACATTGAAGTGCTAGCAATAAAAATTCCTAATACAACTGAATTCGAATCCCAATGAAAGCCAAAATGAAGGTTGAAAACGCATGCTGTGATCAGCGTAACACTGATGATCAACAGTTCATTCTTGAATCAAAGAAAATAATTCTCCTTGAATTTGCCCCAACTACTAGCTTATTTCCATTTCAAAAGTATTGAAAAGAAGATTACTTTTTAATCGTGATACTCGTTCAACTCTGGCCATGATTATCGCATTCCGTTCAACATATGTACACGCAATATTTTGCATATAAGTTGCTCACAGCGTGACAAAGGTCATCTAAGGACTGTTACATTAAAATAAGAGGTCATATACACATCACACACCATATATTACGTTTGTATAAAGATTTAAAATGATCTTTTACTCTTGATGGAGTAGGTAGTTAATGCATTCTGTGAATGTTTTCTAGATTTTCAAAGATATGTGTTAGATTTTGTTTAGTCACTCAGTCCAATGAGACAACGACACATAATATGCTGTTATTTCCATGCCACATTTTGAATTTGTTTGTTTACATGCGAATGCTTACCTTATATATTTTGTTATCAAACGTACTTACCAAGAACACAAACGTAAGTTAGTTTATAACGTCAATGCAGAACTGACAAAGAGGAATAATTCATATTAAGCTTACTATATACTGTTTCTCTGCAGGTATTTGTTACTTTCGTCTATAGTCTGTTGCTTGTATTGTGAGAACAAACAGTTTAATAACAACTTATAAAAGTAAGTATCAATGATTGTTGTGGAGCATACAACGTCACCTCATCAGATGGATAACATCATGCAATAAATCGTACATCTCTGTCTGTACGGCTAGGAACAAAAACAATTTTTGTTAATAAGTGTTTGAGGAAGATGTATAAAGGCGTTCACCGGTACAAGTCTTATTCTGCTCTAGATTCCTCATCGTAAATTATCAACACTTGGGTGAACACATGTATATATGTTTGATTGATTATGGTTTTTAACGTAGCTTTAACAATTTTTCAGTCATATCGCTACGATGTCTGCAATGAGGCAGTTTATAGTGATGTCTAGCACTGAGACATCATGCCGCAGACATGTAGCATGATGTCTCACCCAGTCACATTATCCTGACACCAGGCCGACCAGTCCTAACACTAACCTCTTAATGCTGAGCGTCAGGCGAGGCAGCTGTTAGTACCATTTTTGTAAGTCTTTGGTATGACTCGGCCGGGGATCGAACCGACGACCTCCCGCTTCCGGGGCGGACGCTCTAACCACTAGGCCACCCGAGCGGTTGAACACATGTATATATATATATATATATATATATATATATATATATATATATATATATATATATATATATATATATATATATATATATATATATATATATATATATATACATCTTGCCGTTGCAAAATGGAAACTCAAAAATTAGTGGATAAAACAGTATATGTGTTTCAAGATGTTTGTTTCATTGCCATGACAGACAAGTATTCGACGGTCCAGAATTAGACATTCACCTGTAGGTACGTTTGATTTTTAAATATAGTTTGAATTTAGTTTGAAGTCATTAAATTTACAGCTGAAGAGGTAAAATGCATACATTAGAGACTGATAATATGTCATAATTTACACATTAAGTATTTTATTTTTAATCATGTTGCCAGGAAAAGTACACATTCGGTCATACGTATTAAAGACCTTTGCATGAAGTTTGAAATCTTCTAATAATTAGCAAATCAGAATTCGAGATATAAGAACACTGTGGGATGTATCTACGAGATCGACATACAAAGTCTAAACTATTGTAATTGCGAAATTATTTCTCATACAAGATGTACTTAAATAAAAGTGAAGAGAACTAGCTTTGTAAAATTTAAGAAATAAATTATTTTTCTTGAAAAACAATGTCCATGTGAGAAAACGAACTTGCCGTTTTACAAATCAATTCCAAAAATAATCCAAGAATCAAAATATAGAAGTCCTAGTAATATAAAGTCCTAATACAATTGAGTTCGAATCCCAATGAAAACCAAAATGAAGGTTGCCTAGAGCCAAAATAAAATTTGAAAACGCATGCTGTGATCAACGTAGCCCTGATGATCAACAGTTCTTTGTTGAATCAAAGAAAAAAATTCTCCTTGAATTTTCCCTAACTACTAGCTTATTTCCATCTCAAAAGTATTGAAAAGAAGATTACTTTTTAATCGTGATACTCGTACAACTCTGGCTCGATTATCGCATTCCGTTCAACATATGTACACGCAATATTTTACATATAAGATGCTCACAGCGTGACAAAGGTTATCTAAAGACAGATACAATAAAATAAGAGGTCATAGACACATCACATACACACCATCAAATACGTTCGTAAAAGATTTTAATATGACTTTTTACTCTTGATGGAGTATGTAGTTAGTGCATTCTTCGAATTTTCCCTAGATTTTCAACGATATGTGTTAATTTCCTTTAGTCACTCAGTCCAATGAGAAAATGACACATACAATACCGTTATTTCCATGCCACAAGTTTTGAATTTGTATGTTGATATGCGAATGCTTACATTATATTTTCTGTAATCAAATGTGCTTCACAATAACACAAACCCATGTTATTTTATAACGTCAGTGCATAACTGAAAAAGAGGAATAATTGATATTATAAGCTTACTAGATATTGTTTCTCCGCATGTACTTGTTACTTCAAACGATAGTATGTTGCTTGTATTGTGAGAACAAACAGTTTAATAACAACTTATAAAAGTAAGTATCAACTATTGTTGTGCTTAAAACGTCACCTCATCAGATGGCATAACATCATGCAATAAATCGTACTTTGCTGTCTGTACGGCTAGGAACAAAAACAATTTTTGTTAATAATTGTTTGAGGAAGATGTATAAAGGCGTTCACCGGTACAAGTCTTATTCTGCTCTAGATTCATCATCGTAAATTATCAACACTTGGGTGAACACATGTATATATATATATATATATATATATATATATATATATATATATATATATATATGTCCAAGTGGCAAAGGCTATTAATTTCTTGCCGTTGCAAAATGGAAACTCCCAAATTAGTGGATAAAACAGTATATGTGTTTCAAGATGTTTGTTTCATTGCCATGACAGACAAGTATTCGACGGTCCTGAGTTAGACATTCACCTGTAGGTACGTTTGATTTTTAAATATAGTTTGAATTTAGTTTGAAGTCATTACATTTCCAATTGAAGAGGTAAAATGCAGACATTATAAAACGTTTGCTTTTCATGTAATATTTTTAAATTAGAGACATAATATGTCATAATTTACACATTAAGTATTTTATTTTCAATCATTTTGTAAAATTACACATTCGGTCATACGTATTAAAGACCTTTGTATGAAGTTTTAAAGCTTCTAAGAATTAACAAATTAGAATTCAAGATTTCCCTTGAAAAACAATGTCCATGTGAGAAAACGAACTTACCGTTTTACAAATCAAATCCAAAAATAATCAAAGAATCAAAACATAGAAGTCCTAGTAATATAAAGTCCTAATACAATTGAGTTCGAATCAAAGCTAGAGCCAAAATAAAATTTGAAAACGCATGCTGTGATCAGCGTAGCACTGATGATCAACAGTTCTTTATTGAATCAAAGAGAATAATTCTCTTTGAATTTGCCCTAACTACTAGCTTATTTCCATCTAAAAAGTATTGAAAAGAAGATTACATTTTAATCGTAATACTCTTACAACTCTGGGTATGTGTAGCACAACTGCAATTTAAAGAAATATTGCATACAAGCAAAGCAATTAAAACATTATTGATCGCTAGCTTTCCGCTTTCCTAGATATTTACTGATTATAAATTAGAAGTGAATGTTTTTTTTCATTTAAGAAGCATCCGGTTCCAATTTGAAATTAGGCATTTCCAGAGAACTTTAAAGTAAAGTTTATAAATATCACATAATGCGTCAAATGATTATCTTCTAATAACTTCGAAATCTTTTCAGTTGTGCGGTTCAATCAAACTCCATTAGTAACTTCAAGACATACATTATATGGTACAGATAAGTAGCACTGCCTCGTTGTGAAATTAGATTTTGTACTCTAGCGGTTATCAGGTCTTTAAAAGTTTCCAAGAAAACCTCCTTGATAAAGCAATTTTTTTAATTTAGATTTCTTTAATTTGGTGTAATTGACGTTATGCCGGGATTTTACACATGTATATAATGCATGACAAAGATTAAATCATTTTCGTGGGTCACGTGCATGGTTCTGTATTATTGTAAGTACAAAGTAAACCAGCATTACTTACTTGAAGGTGCTTTGGATGACTACAATTGGTATCTACGTTAATCGCGTTCTTTTACCATTTTAATTCCAAAATAATCCAAGAATTACAGGCACGGGTCCTAAACATTAAAAAATTAAAATCCGTACAAGTACAGAATACATCACGAAATCGAAGGCAATGATATTCCGGTTGTAGCTCCTAATGTGCTTATATGTCAACAGTATTTTGTTGGATCATAGAATATAATTAAGTTTTGAACACTATCTATTCCATTGAACGTCTCTTTCCATGAATAATATCAGCGCATCTTTGTATTTCCAGAGAATGTAACCACTTGAATTAAAAAATAGTACACAGTTTCAAGGTGCTAGATCTTAAAGCATATTCTTCTCATTGAAACTTTACACACACGTGTATATATATATATATATATATATATATATATATATATATATATATATATATATATATATATATATATATATATATATATATATATATATATATATTTATATATATGTATATATAGAATCATATCCTATATCCAGAATCATTGCCTAATCGAAAATAACCTTCAAAAGACCTGGATTATGCATACTTCACTTAGGAAACTACAAAACATGGATTAAAATAAATATTTTTAGTTCTTTCTATTAATAATAATATTGATTTGAAACTCATACACATAAACATAATTTAGGAATGTATTAGTTGTTAATAGTGAGTAAAATAAAATTAAATGTCGATTTGGCTAATGTATGAATGAATTCAATTTTATACAAGGACATGTCCAAATACCAATGTTTCTATATAATCGCATGCCATGAGCAAAAATACAGACAGACAGACAGACAGACAGAGTAAATTAAACATGCATAACAGTTTCCAATAGGTCTTGAGTCATATTAGTTGTCACTTTGTCACACTGAATAGTTTACATACAGACCCCCCATATATATATATATATATATATATATATATATATATATATATATATATATATATATATATATATATATATATATATATATATATATATATATATATATATATATATATATATATATATATATATATATATATATATATATATATATATATATATATATATATATATATATATATAATACAGTGGTCCCTTTTAAGAGTGCTCTCAAGACTCACCTGTTTCGACTTCAGGGACAAACTTAGCGACCTAATCATGATTTGTATTTTATATATTTTCAGCATGTTTTTATGTTTTCCAATTTCAATGTTTTTGTAATTTGTTGTTCTGTAATGTAGTCATATCATTATTGATGGTGTAAAGCCCTTAGAGCTTTTAAAGATTAGGCGCTATACAAAGTCCTCATTATTATATATATATATATATATATATATATATATATATATAGAGAGAGAGAGAGAGAGAGAGAGAGAGAGAGAGAGAGAGAGAGAGAGAGAGAGAGAGAGAGAGAGAGAGAGAGAGAGAGAGGGAGAAAGAAAGGCGGGCAGATATACAGACAGAAAAAGAGATTGAAAAACAGACAAAAGAGATTGAGAGACAGACATGCGGACTGAGAGTGACAGGCAAAACGACATAGCATGGGATTATCAGCAGAGCGCATGGAAACTATTTTGCATTCTTAACGTTTCCTTTTCAGAACGAGTAGTTTCAAGCTAAAGGACTCGTAAAGATGAATAAGAAACGTCTTCTTTTGACTTTGGTGTCTACATCTGCATTGAGCATCTACTTTGGTGCAGACTTTGTCAGTCGTGCATATTTGAAAAAAAATGAATGCAGTAAAATTGTTATGCAAATGACCAATAATCTGGTAAAATATAGTAATGGAGAAATATTTGCAAGAATAACAACTCGTCTTCCAAACGTTACAGCTCTATGGAACCGCTTCACGCATTGGAGAATTGAAAATATCAGAAAGATCTATTTTCAGTCATGGGATAATGTTATCACACCTTATGTAACAAAATATATGATAGATGAAAGGGATATTTGTAATTCTTCATCTCCTCCCTTTTTATTGGTATTTGTACTTTCCCTACCCCTCAATACCAATGAGAGACAAGCTATAAGGAGAACATGGGGGAATTTTGCGAGTCACAACACCTCTTCTTTTAACATATCTGCCAGGCTTGTATTCATGCTAGGAAGAATGACAGATGGAATAATGTTTGACAGACTCGTGCAAAAGGAAAGTACTGAGTACAAAGACATCGTACAATTTGATTTCATCGAGTCGAGATATAATCTGACAAGAAAAATGATGCATGGTTTAAGATGGGTAAAAACATATTGCGACAGTGTTAAATATATTCTGAAAGTTGATGATGATACGTTTATCAATGTAGCTAGATTGTCCAATTATTTGTTGACAGATTCAAATATCAACAATAAAACCATACATGGTTACGTCTTTCAGTCCGGACGACCGGTGCGGAGAGAAGGTAAGTATGCAGTTACAAAAGACGAACTTCCAAGCTCTAGATACCCACCTTACGTCAGCGGACCATCGTACATTTTGCCTTATGGCGCAATACCTGATATGCTTGATTTAGCAGAAAGACTGCCTTATTGTCCTGTCGATGATGCCTTCATGACTGGCGTTATGCGGATTATTTTGGACCTAAAACTTAAGCATTCTGTGGATTTTACTTATATGGTGGGGACTAAAATCGACCCGTGTGCATTCCACTCAAAAATTGCAGTCACAAACATCAGCACAAACTGTATGAACGTATTGTGGAACTTGTCCACACAGGCTAGAGCAATAAATTGCACACTATACAGGTTTCTTGGCAACAATGCATGTTCAATTTTTGTATAACAATATTCGGATCTTTCATATACCACATTGTACTTATTGGTACAAGTACATGCGCAACGTAAGGTAAATGTTGTGGGATACGTATAAATACAAAGAGTACAGAGAGGAATCACCGTTATAATGATGCGAGTCTTATAGTTAATAATAGTAAAAACATATAAGGAACAATCATTTTTTCCGTTGATTAATGGACTATTAAGGGATTTTTTAATATATTCTCTTTCTGACGACATAAATATACAAAAATATTGCATTTCGAACCGAATTAAATTATCTTATTGGCTTTAACCCACATTTCTTGTGTACCTGTTTATTTACCTCTGCACCTATAAATTCCTCAAAATCTTAACTTTTCCAACATCTATCTATCTATCTATCTATCTATCTATCTATCTATCTATCTATCTATCTATCTATCTATCTATCTATCTATCTATCTATCTATCTATCTATCTAAACATCGTAATGCCTATATTAGGTTGTATATTTAATTATATTGTCGATATGTTTTAATTTTATACTTTTTATTTTATTCAATGCTGTTTATAACTTAGCATTGTATCTAGTGAATTACCTTTACCAAAAACATTGACAATTTGTTAATAACTCTTTTTTTCTCTTAGCGTGGATTATTTATTTAAGCAGAATCAAGGACATTGTACTATTTATATCTAGACTAAGAGACGAGTGTCATGTGTTATTATTGTTTTAATGAGGGAGTTTCTAATTATAATAACTATTTATAACTAGACTAAGAGACGAGTGTCATGTGTTATTATTGTTTTAATGAGGGAGTTTCTAATTATAATAACTATTTATAACTAGACTAAGAGACGAGTGTCATGTGTTATTATTGTTTTAATGAGGGAGTTTCTAATTATAATAACTATTTATAACTAGACTAAGAGACGAGTGTCATGTGTTATTATTGTTTTAATCAGGGAGTTTCTAATTATAATAACTATTTATAACTAGACTAAGAGACGAGTGTCATGTGTTATCATTGTTTTAATGAGGGAGTTTCTAATTATAATAACTATTTATAACTAGACTAAGAGACGAGTGTCATGTGTTATTATTGTTTTAATGAGACGAGTGTCATGTGTTATTATTGTTTTAATGAGGGAGTTTCTAATTATAATAACTATTTATAACTAGACTAAGAGACGAGTGTCATGTGTTATTATTGTTTTAATGAGGGAGTTTCTAATTATAATAACTATTTATAACTAGACTAAGAGACGAGTGTCATTTGTTATTATTGTTTTAATGAGACGAGTGTCATGTGTTATTATTGTTTTAATGAGACGAGTGTCATGTGTTATTATTGTTTTAATGAGGGAGTTTCTAATTATATGATCCTTCTCTAAATGTACTTTTCTTCTTTACACGGTGTCTATTTATACGTCTTAATTTTACATAGTAATCTTGTTTATATGAAAAATAATCGCTCATCTTTATCGATCTCAGCATAATTAGTTCTATATTGTTGTGTCCAGAAATTCATTTTGACTGGAATTTCGTATTCAAATCATTTAACGCAAGTGATTCTTCTTTGGATATGCTTGGCTCTATACATAAATAACATTCTTCAAAATAGAGTTAGAATTATAGTGAGATTTTTAAAAAGGTTTTAATCAATCTCCAGCGTTGGATTCAATTTTACATTTCACATGTTGGAGCTTTACAAAACGTATTGTTCGTTACTCGTTTCTATTATTTATTTTAAGACCATGGAGTTGTAAACGAGACTTGGAGGCTCGTCCTTTTTATGCAAAATGTCTAACATATTTTAGAAAATTTTGATTTTGAAAATTGTTCTGGAATTTAATTTATGAGGTAATATTTCAAATATCCGCAGAGAGGGCGAATCGGACAACTTTATAGAAGCGTCTATTTGGCAAACCAAGCTTCCTTCAAAATCGAAAAAAATAGTTTCCTTTGGAGACGCAAAGTCGTTGTCGCGATCTCTCTGCTGCTATGGGGGTAAAAATCTTTTTAGGATGAAAATCCTTTACGATTTAACAAACAGGCTAATTTGTAAAACCTCACCTCGTAAATCAATTAGATTATTAGACTGGTCAGTGAGTCGGAAATTAATTCTCGTTAGTGAATCATTATGACATCGCATATAGACTAGATTAGTTGGATCCTCAATGATTAAAAATCCGGGTGGAGCTGTTGGTGCAAAAGAATATAAAATATATCCCTGCTGAGCTTGATTTGGTCGCTCGAGATTTATTTGATAACTTCCTTCGATAACATCACATACTAAATTCACTGTAATTACCGAGAATATATTGACGTTTTGAGGAGCGATATGCCTACCACTCCCGTCTGGGTCGTTATTATGTTTGAGGATAGTTGACTGTTGTGGCATTTTCTTCCATGCGGCGAGTATTCGTGGAAAGTATTCATCGAGGAGATAGTTTTTTGATTTTTTTAATTGATCTACATTATACCCGGGTAATTTAAATGCTGAAATGTTCTCTACGTGTATATTATGTTTTTATGCAAATTCTGTTCTTGCTTTAGGATTTACAGCATTTAAGACCGTTTGAATAATCAATAAATTAAATACTTCCATGTCAGTGATAATTTGGTCACATATTTCTATGTATAGGATGATCTCATCTCGCGGGGATTCTTTGGAAAGTTTTTCTCGCAATATATTTCTATATTTTTCAAATTCATTTTTTATTTTTATAAAGTGTTCATTAATTTTACTTTGAATTGGTTGAAACCATCCACCGCTTGGTTCTTCATCTGCCCACTAAAGAAATCTAAAACTCCAAGCTTTGTATCATATGATATCATTGCATCATGATATGATTTCTTATCAGAATTAAAGACGGATTTTTGTGGATCTGGTGGTATTATTAAGGATGTCAGAGGTGGGATTTCAGGCCAACCCAGTATTGTCCTTATAGAACTCTGATAGATATATACGGCATATCCGTGTGAGTTTATCTCAATTTCAGATGATAGTGTTGGTTCATGAACCGTTATAGCGATTTTCGATTCTTTTCCAGTAATGGATTTTATTCTGCGTTTGTAATTCGTTATTGATTTGTTCAATTTGGTAGGACCCAGATGGTATGGAAACAACGTTCCAGTCTGGAGTCCCGTCTTGTTTATTTTTACTCGCAAACACCAGTGAATTATTCGGTTGATGACCACGTAAAGGTACTGATCTGATATTTGGCCAACTATGGTATACTCGTAGTTTTGCTAGTGCTATTTCCTTAACTGGAACCGCAGTAGGAAAATTGACACTGAATTCAAGGTTTGTTGAGGTTACTGATATCATGCTGGTTTTCACCTGTGTGGTATTTTCCGCTATTCGTTGAAGTTGTTCTTGTGATGTTGCCATTGTTATTATATTCGTGTTATTTTTCTAATTTTGACATCGCGGAATCATAAACACGTACCATCGCTGAAAACTCAGTATCGGATATAAATTTGTCATCTAGTGACGACGATATCATCGAGGATAATTGGAAGTACGCGGTTGACAAAACATGGAACTTAACTATATAGTCTTGTAGTTTGCGCTGGCTACATGATGATATTTGTTTTGTTATTATTGAAATAATTCCTGCGATTGTTGTCGTCGCTGATATACAAATTGGAACAGATATCGGGGCAATCATTGTCACCGAGGAGAGTATAATACCAGCTCCGGTGATTACACCTGATACCGAGTATACGGTAACATCAACTGCGGTAATTCTTCGTCGGTATTTTTTTATTTTTGTTTGGTACTCCTCGGTGAGTGTTTTGAGTTTAGTTTGATATTCTCTGACCTGATCATAGCGATACTGCTGAGACGTTGCCAATGATGACATTTTATTTATTATAATAGATTTCAAATTGCTGACGTTAAATTCGCCATCGTTGAAAATCCTATGGATTTTTAACTCAGTTGTTTACTTAAATCCGCTACGAATTCCACATACCATGTTACTGAAACCCTAGTGGATATTATTGTGAATCGTTCAGTTGTTTCCTTGTCGATGATCATTGATATCATATTGTTTCAGCGTTGATTGGTTGTTGTGGTAATTGATCTCTCATAAAGACACCTCTAAAGTTTTTTATCGCTAGTTATTTAGCAGCGTCGAGTAAATCAAAAATTGACATGGGAACTATTGTTAGTAAATTGTTCCTTGTCTCAGGCCGTTTCACTTGTACCATGAATACGGAGTTCCTGGTAGTCTTAGACCCATTACTGATCGTTTCTTTTTTGTATCCCTGTCCGGAAGCTTTCTTTAGTGCCATCCCTGCCGCTGTACCAACGGCTCCTAGGGCGGCGGCTTTTGCTGCCGCTGGGGCCGCGGCCACGGCCGCAATCAACGCTGGTAACGCAGCGAAAAGTGGGAATATACCACCTGATTTTATCATGTTCTTAATTGCGGCCGCAGAGAAAGTGACCTGAACACCTTTTTTATCTTTGATGGTATCATTGAAGTGTTTTATCTGACGATCTGTCAATGACAGTTTATTCTGACCACCAGACATCTCATTGTGCTTCAGGGATATTGTGGTTCCACATTATTTAGCTGATTCCGATTGCAATTTTTTTAATTTGACCAGGAGTTAACGTAACACTGACATGACTATATGACAGAGTGATCTGATTGTTACATTACATATTTTCCACTGGTGCATCAATTACTCTCATTCGTCCACCAGCACCTTCGAGTAGCATTGACTTGTCACTGAGTATGACAGCAACTGCTCTGTAATTCGAAATAGTGACAACACCACCTAAAATCGAGCGGATTACACGAGCTCTGAAGTGTATGTCAACTACAGATTGTCTGGTTAAGTCAAGATGTTCCAGCGAAAAGTAGTAGATGGGATATAGTTTTCTAAAATTCAACTGTGATATTTGCGGACCAGTATCCGCATTATTATCGCGTCCCATAGATCTCAACAAACGATGATACGCGCGTGCTATTTGGTTGGTTTCCGTAATCAAGTAGTATATCCTCGGATGGTTCCTGTTGGCCGTTTATTCTCACTGATACTTCATTAAGACCTATTTAATCAAATATCATATGGCTGCGTAATTGTGAGTTTAATCGCGTTTTATTCTGTAACACAATAAATATATGACGCGGAGCTGAAACAACTTGTTTTGATACCAAGTGCCATGTAAGTGTGCTATCAATATTAGAATCCATGGTATCTGTTGGTGTTGTTAGCCTTGATAGCAATGATTTTCCTCCATGATCCATAAATGATAGTAATCTTTCTTCCATGGTGATTGATAGAGTCATTACTGGCATCCAACAACACCAACACTACGCCAGATTGCATCATTATCACTACCCTTTCGCACGAGTGCTACTGTATGCTTCGCTACATAGGCCCCAGGACGAGATCCAACCGCGTACGGAATACGCTAATATTTGAGATCTACGAGTCTATAATTTTGAATACGATATATGTGTATGTGAACCACACAAAAAATAGCCATTCAGTCATCGAAAACTTCCATTGAGATACGTGACTACAACAAGGGAGTTATCGTTGTTTCAAAACTACACACACAAGCCCACACGAGTTATTCCCTTTAATACTACATATAATAATTTACGTATATACAAATTTATTTATGTTTTGAAACTTTTTAGAAAAAGCGGATTTAGTTATATTCTCTGCAACATATGGTACTGAGTGTATACAAATATCGAAATACTTTCCAGATTCATTCATTTATTGAAATACTCTTTCTTCGTAATTTTCTGTATTAAATGATTTTATAGGTTTGGCATTTTCGAGTGTTTTCCAGTCCCTCCTCGTTTGGTGTTTTCACTTTGTATTATAGCTCGTAGATTCGATAAAGAATTGTTCCTAGGATTAGAATCAATATGATCAACTACAAAACCATCTTTGAGCAATCCATTGTAACATTCATATATTATACGGTGGTTGAGATGACATTCCCTACATCATCAAATATGAGTATCCCATACCATTGTCAAAACCAACCGGTTTCATCAGCCTGCGGTGTCTGACAATACCATCACGAGATGCTTCATAATTGGTAATCACAGCATGTGGTTGAAATTCTTGGTTCATTTATATACTAAATACTATTTGTCTAATTCATTATTTGTTTTAACTATTATTTGGGAATCTATCAATGTGGTCTTGAGGTGTTCTTATGATTTTGTCTTTGACAGAGCCAGAGTCATTGATGGAGTTTTTAACGGAGTCCTTGACCCTTTTATCATGTATTACTTACCACCACAATTCAGACATAACTGCGACTTACCCCGCACACCTAGCCCACATCGTATGCAAGATAAGGGGCCTAATCTTCCACGACGTACGCTTTGTAAATGATATCCACAGAATTCATTTTTGCATGATTTGTTACAAACGGTTACTGATCCTATAATCATCCATTTGCAATGATTCATATATAATAATTTTTGTTATTTAAATACTTGTTTTAATTATAACATGGAGGACTTCGAGAGATTATCGAAAATTACGCCTTGGAAAAATGTTGAATTCAATCTCGATATAGTCTCCACTGATGTACCAAAGAGTCTAATAAGTGATAGAGGCATGATAGGTAGAATCCGTGATGCATAAAATGAATTCAAGCGCGATGGAGCATCTCACTGTTGATCAACATTTCGAATTGATGGTAGTGTTGATCCTACCACGAACGACGAAAGAGCAGCAGTGATAGTCTCACATCTTGACAAGAAAAATATTTTTGTAGAGTGAAATTCATTATCCGCTCAGAAACGGGAAATTGGATTATACGCAACAAATTTGAACCCATCCTGAAAAATAAGAGAACTGTCACTGTGAGTCAGGATTCCAAACCAGGAATTCTGACTGGAATTGACAAACCGTATTACGAGCGATCCTATCCTGTAACCGCGGTTGTTTATGGGATCTATCCGATAAATGATAAACCGAGTATTGAAAAACTAAAACCCATGAAACTGTCACCGTTGACTTCGTCAAGAATAAATTGTGTAGCAGAACGAATAATAGAACGTTTTACAAATGCGTTGCGTGGAAAGAAATTGACGGATCTAAGACACAGTGAAGGAGAGCGGATCAACAATTCAAGATATAGCCAAATTAGAAACATCATTAAGATTCCGAATAACCGTAATGACGATAACAGGAGAGGTAGGTATTACACGAATCGAAATATAAATCAAAAGGACCTTCAATCAAAATTATTTACCATAATGAACAAGCGTGGACACCTGCGGTAACAATATTTCCGCGGGATAGAACCATTAAATATTACACGGAAAATTTATTTTATTTTATTTGCGAGTTAAGTAAAAATGATCCATTGCTAGTGTGGTTACTTCACAGTTTTGAAGACGAAGAGGGTAAATTCGATTAATTTGTAAGACCCAATGGCGAATTGTACCGTACTGAAGCCCTCCACAACGAGATGAAAAAACTAGCTAGTGGTGTTTCAACGAATTACGACGAAAAATTACTAAGAAACTGCTTTTCTATTCCGTCAGTTGCAGTTCATTTCACGAGAAAAAGAAATCTCTGGAATCCAACACGCGCAGAATTTCTCTCAGATATCGAATCAAGCTACGTGGCATATGGCTATGGTGGATTATGGAATACAAAATACGACCCCAAAAGTATTATTTCGGTTGATATGATTGCGTGTTATCCAGGGAGTTTTCTCGGGTATGGAGAGTGTTCTGAGTACTTCAAAAGATTTGGACATAACACACAGGAGATGACCCGTGTTGCGATTAATAGACCACTGCCCGATTTTGATTTAACCGGATTCGCTCGTGTGGTATCATTTAAATTGGCTAAAGGACCCCATCTGTGTTGTTATGTTTGGTTTGGTAGACACATCTCTGAAAAACAATGGATGCCAATAGTGTTATTACGGTATATGATTGATTATAAAATGCTGATATCGCTGATTGTCAGTGAAGCAATTATATCATATCGGAAACAAACTGAAGTCTGGTTACCACAACCCCATAGGCTACATAGTATAATCACCGAAAGCAAACACAATTCCCCGATCTCGACGAAGAATATATCGTGACATGGTCAAAAGAAATCTTTTGAAGTTAGAAACAAACACCCAAAAGATTTCGGTAGAAGAATAATTGGTAAGTTCACACAAAGTGGAAAATACAACCACAAACGATATTCTTTTAGGTTGATTATAGATGATGCTGAATACGATTTTATAATCGCAGATGTAACATCTAAGGGTATATATGTAAATCGTAAAGACGGTTTCCTATCCGATGAAACCAAATTAGTTACAATTGTAACTTACACAGATGGAGAAAATCCTCAATATAATTACTTAAAGTCGTCTGTGCTGGCTTATGCTTCTATTAATTGACTTTCGATGATAAATAGATTTCCTGAATCCGCAGTTAGGGTAGCCACTGATTCATTTTCTAAAACACGTAAAACATAAAGAAGCATTGGCTGAATTCACTAATTCAGCCGAGAGTTGGGGATCATGGAGAATTAAAAAAGAAATACTGCGTGATTACTCCAAATCAGCAGATATTACAATTGAAAACAATTACTTGACAAATAATCAGATATCAGAACTATCTAATGCACCGTCGTGTACCGATCCAATATTCAGATATAAAACCAGTTACTTAAACGGCTGTGTTGGGTCAGGAAAGACGACTCGTGCGATCTAATTATTTCGAGGGAAATCAAACATGATTGTGCTAACACCAACACACAGACTTGCGAGAGAGATGAAACAGCGAGGAATTAATGTTTGCACTTATCACAGTTTTTTTTTCGATGGAAAGGTGACGAATGGACTCCTGATCGAATGTGTGAGAAATATATTCCTGAAATCATTATTTGGGATGAGATACGCACAGTGTCGTTAGATGTATTACAAAGGTTTTTCGAGTGGTTATTGCTAGCGAATATAAAAGTGATAATGTGTTACAATTATGGTCAACCACCACCATTTGTCGGTTTATCTCCACGTAATCGGCTGAATAATTTTGTAGACTACTATGAAAAAACTAGTACTGATCATAGATCACTTGATAATGAATTACGCGATGTCAAGAAACTAATCAGATTACAACCGGATAGAATCCAGTGTGAAATAGCACGTGAAATAATTTCAGAAACCCCATTAAATGATTTCTGGGAAGCGTGGAGACCAAATTTTTTGATAGTGGCAAGTAGAAAGATAGTCAGAGAAACACTTCAGATGAAGTTTTTTAACACGCATAAAGAATAATTTGCAACACTTGCAGTGCCATTGTTTTATAGACGCAAGGATACACGAAGACAAAATATCAAAGTTGATATTCCAGGACAAAGTGAAAAACAAATTCTCGTGTTAAATGATATTGTGTTGGTTGATATCAGTGTTGTCGAAGATGCATTGCATGCTGATAAATCTCCATGGAAGCTAGGATACGCAGCGATGATTCTTCGCAGGGGTTGACTATATCCGATACAATTGTTTGGATCATAGATAATCGCATCGAGTGCTCGAATTTAGTTTATCTTGCGGTGTCCAGAGTACGAAGAATAAATCGAAGAGTTGTTTTAGATGATAATGACACCACAATAAGTGATATTGTCAGCGATGATATAATTAGAAAAAACTATCTGGTTATAAAAAAACAACAGGACAAAAAAAATAACAGAAAATTTGAAATTGATGCTGAATTTATAATCACACTGAAACAACAACAGAATAATCACTGCGCGAGTTGCAATTGTATAATGCGTTGGTGTTGATCGGAAAAAGATCCTCGCCAATTTACCGTAGACAGAAAAAATCAGCGTAGGTCATACCAGAGATAATGTGATGTTGACTTGTCTTGAGTGCAACAAACGCAGAGGTGCTAGTTAAGAACACGCGGCGGTAATTGAGTATCCTCGGGTATCACTTGTAGCTGTTCACGAGTAAATCCTCGCTGAGGAGCAGTTGAATCCAACTTATAGACTGGCGGTCTACCAGTGGATCGTGTTGTGCTAGATATTTTATGCGTTGTGACACTCCAAATAGGATCAGTAACTATTTTTTGCCGCCTTCGAGCTCTCCTGGTTCAATAAATATCTAACAGTGACATTGCCGAGTATTGGTTGTTTTGAGAACTCATTTTGTAGTTTTATGGGTATATACTTTTTATAAATCGCGTTGTTAGGTTTCATATTAATTGTTCGAGTAATCTCATTATTCAGCACGGTAATTACGCCTGGTAATCTCTTGACCCATTCACGGGATCGTTTATCCTGAATAAATTCCTTCGCGTGTTGATTAAATCTTTCAACAATTGCCTGATCGCGATGTAATGCAGTATGTCCTCGTTTGATGGTGACATTATGATGTTTCATTGTTGATAACACTGCACTCTAAAATTCCCTGCCAGGATCAACTTGTAATAGATTTGGCCAATGCAGAGGACCTCGTCGATAAATCCTTTCAAACGTAGAAGCCACTTCAGTTGATGATTTTGTCTTTAGAGGTTCTGCTTGTTTGTATCGACTCGCAACATCAAGTACGGTTAGCGCATACTTGTAAACACCATCATGCGGCTGAAATAATATATCAGCCTGATGAAGTTCATTAAGTGCGCTGACATCAATATGCAAGAAGTTAATTTGTTTAGGCGGTGGTAGATAAATTTGCCATATCGCCTGTTTGGATAACCAATCCGCTGCTGTAGAATTTTTCACCCTTGCAGCGCTAGCGAGTTTACTGATTGCTGATTTACCCCTCCAGTATCCTCTTGGAGAATAATAAATAGATTCCATGATGTTATTAATTACCAGCACCCAACATCAATCTTCATTTCATCGCCGATTTTATCAACCATGAAGCCAATTTTCCTTTGAAGGATTTATCAGGGATAGAATTCAACGCATGAATTAATTTCACATCTGCGATATGTCTATGTTTCAGATTACTGCTTTTATAAGCAACATCATGAGCATGACACGCCTTATCAATGGCGTTTATTGGATATTCACCCGGTCGGGGTTGGTTTTGATCATCGAGTCTGATATCGAGTCTGGTCCCGGGCCCACAATAACTATATCCTGGAAGATGTTTTTCTCCCGGATATTTTGCCCGTGGTGTTCCTGGGAGTTTTTCTAACTTGACTGCAATATCGCCTCCTCGTTTTGTGTTAAAACATCTCCAGATTTCATAGAAACAAATCTAAATTGTTTGGTACCACATTGTACACACTTACCAGCAAGTGCTGATCTGTTATTTTTAGTTGTAATCGTCGTCAAGTCGTTTGTGCTAGTACACTTCTTACATTTCACACAATATAGATCCATAATTTATTTATAATAACATGAATGTAATTGATTTTTCGGCTACAAAAGCACGAGAACCAGTTAAGCATCATGCAGCGCTACCAAATTATATTCGCATGATTATAATCGAACCATCTTGAAGTGGCAAGACACAACTGGTACTAAATGTGATAATTAGATGGATGAAATGGGACAAGTTGTATTTAGTAGCCCCGAGTGTAGAAGATCAGCGATGTTACGAGGTGTGAACTGATTTTAACGAGAAAGCAAATACGGAAATCGATGAGGATATTATTGAGTTTATAACCGATATTGAGGAAGCACCGAGTATTGATGGTATTGATGGAAGTATTAACAATTTAGTCGTATATGATGATGTGATGCTAGACAATCAAGAAAATACCGCTAGGATATATTCCAGAGGTAGGAATAAAAATACTGATGTGATATATGTCACTCAATGATACAAACAAATGCCAAAAGTGATCAGATATAACTGCAATAACTTACTGTATTCAATGGAGTTGACACACATACGGTATGAAATATTCACTAGACTTGGTGCAGTGGAGATATGGATTATAATCTCTTTAGAAATTTCTTTAGTCACGCTTAGTCAATCCCACATGGATTTGTAACAATAAATTTGCATGCTCATAGATCAAGATATCGTATCGGACTTGATCAAATATTCGGTTGAAATCGTAAAAAGATTTTTACCCCATAGCAGCAGAGAGAGCGCAACAACGACTTTGCGTCTCCGGAAACTTCTTTTTTCGATTTCGGAGGAAGCCTTGGTTTGCCAAATAGACGCTTCTGTAAAGTTGTCCGATTCTCTGTCTCCTCTTCTGCTATGGGAGTAAAAATCTTTTTTTCGATTTTGGAGGAAGCCTTAGTTTGCCAAATAGACGCTTCTATAAAGTTGTCCGATTCGCCGTCTCTGCTACTCAAATTTTAGAAATCTTGATTATTATCTTAAGTGGTGAACTTTATTTCAAATCTCACACGGAACGGTTAGTCTCCTTGAGAATGGATAATTTTATCAAGCTTGCTAGATAATATGACCTTTCAGAGACAAATTCTGCTTTAACGAAACAAGAAAAAGCATTGGTCCAATCTTTGGTATAAAAGATTGATTGTTTTGGATAAATGTACATTGGATATGATTAACTGGATTCCATCTGGCGTTGACTTGTATGTTATGAAATTCAAGAAAAATAAATAATGAAAAAAAGTAAGTAAATCTTGAGTTTCAAGAAATAAACATATAATTAGAGACAAAGAGAGAGAGAGAGAGAGAGAGAGAGAGAGAGAGAGAGAGAGAGAGAAACAGTTGCATATTAAAACAGAAAACAAAAGAAAGTAAATTTAGATTAAAAGAATTACAGATAGCATGTGAAATGCAAAATTTCTACCCACGCACCCACACACACACACACTTTGAAAGGACAAAAGGCACCTTAATATCACGAAAGCAAACAAAAATTCGGGTCAATACAACCTCACTCGCTGATTGTCTAAAACATATACCTATTAAAATGTTAACGAACAAAATTAGCTACTAATAGTATTCTATTATCATGCACTTTACCTTTACATGTGAAGTATTCTTCTAATGAGGGTGTTATTAATCAGTGAGTAGAGTGTGACTTTGCTAATGTCCATCCTTTTTGAGTACATTTGACGTAAGATTAGGTTTTAAGACCCATGACAGTTGGAATGGTGAAATCTTTATCAATCGAGGAAATTCGTCTTTTAATAGGCAATAACCCAGCTGGAGATCCAGTTTGTGGTTAATCCATTTATAACTGCCTTGTTTGATTTTGAAAGTGGGTCCTAAACAGAGATAATCGCGAATGCATAAAATATTAAGCAGTTACTAGAACTATGACACAGAATGCTCTCAAGAATGATGATGAGGAAAGTATTACTTTTGCTGGCATATTTATTGATTAGACTTGGTGAGGTCACTTTTACAATTCGTTTTGATCTATCAGTGTATATTCATTATTGCTATTCCCTTTAATCTTCTCTATTTTTAATGCTAATCTTGATCACTTGCTGTCGAACAGGACAATGAGCCATATTAATCATGTCTGTTTATGTCCGCTATTAGCCGAAACTGGAGCCACATAAATAAGTTTTATATTTTGTTAAATATGGGGTCCTTAAGAAGGAATGGAGACAACCTGTGGTACAGGCTTGGGAATATACATCGGAGAACTATCAAATTCGTATAGAAATGCACTTCTTATTCTAGCCCATGAACCTCCTTTGTCTGTTCATTCACAGACCTGTAAGCCTTATCTAAAGATCTTGAATAACTTTCCTTGACAACAACGTGATGTTTCGTAAATACTACAGATCGTGTAACACTTGTTAAATGGTAGGAATACCCAGTCGGAAGATACCTAATGTTCATACGCAACCTATTCCTGCATTCGGTGAAATATTTATCAGAATAATGATGAATCGTGTCGCGGAATTACCTAAGGCCATGTCAGAGAACAAATACATGTTCACCATAATGTGTGCATCTACAATTCATTTGATTACAACTAACACAATAATACAAGGTTTGATAAATGATTTTACTCATTTGCCTGTCAAAATCATTGGTAAAATTGTATGTCCGAAATTTTCCACAAAGTTATGAGTGAATTAGGCATCCATATTCGCAAGTCAAAAGTTCAATTATTCTATGACAAGCCTATGAAGGAGATAAAGCTTCGTCCTGGTGAAAGCATTCTGTATCTCATGCTCATTGCTCAAATTAGTTTTCAAATTATTGATTATGGTCCATACAAATTTTATTTTTAAAAAATATGGGCGAGTTGAATGACAATATTAGTATTCCAAGAATATAAATATCTTAAAGGAGGATCTTTATTTTGATTGAAAAAGCTTTCAAACTTACATTGTAGCTTTTATCACTGTATTACCTTTTGCGTATCCAATCTTCAGAATTTTGAAATCATTAACAATCTCGACCAGGCACTTTCACATTTGCAACAACAATAAAATAATAAACTAAAACAGCTATTACTTGAATATCAGCAATTGCTTCCAGATCTTCATACTGTCACGATGTCAGGAATAACCAGATTGCACCATGTATATGTTAGACTCTGAGGCTAATACTTTCGCGCCGTAAATATGTATGAAGGTCAATTCGGCGAACAATGAGGTGTCAAACCAGTTGCATAATATTGTCATAAAATGTTTCACAATTGATGAAAACATGTGTTCGAATCAAAGAAACATCAAGTAGTGGTCGAGATGCCTTCCTTGACAGACTGATGGGGAAGGGCAGTGTCTGATAATTATGTGAATAAAAATCCACTCGGACTTGCCCAAGGCGTGGCCAACATTAGAATCGCAAGCTTAAATCAATTATCTTGAGAACTAAACGTCCGTAGTCGCGAAATGACGGTAAACGTGTTACTCAGGGAATTAAAAGAAGCTTCAGCAGAGGTCGGTGACTATTTGCTCCATTCCTGTAATATATTACGGCAACGTAATTATACTTTAATTATTGCAGTATGTATACTTTAGTACGCAGAATTACCATTTGTGTATGTGATTAGGATTTTTAAGGTAGTTTTAACATCAGTCATATTGCTAAGATGTCTGCAATGAGGCAGTTTATGGTCATGTCTAGCACTAGGGCATCATACCGCAGACATGTAGCATGATGTCCCACACAGTCACATCATCTTGACACAAAGCCGACCAGTCCTAGCACTAACATCTTAATGCTGAGCGTCAAGGGAGGCATCTGTTAGTACTATTTTCAAGTCTTTGTTATGATTCTGCCGGGGATGTAACCCACGACCTCCCGATTCCGCGACGGACACTTTAACCAATAGGCCACCTGAGCGGTTTGAATTAAAATTTGTAGGGTTTGATTTATTCGTAGTGTTTGACCTACATGCATATTTTGAGATATGCACAATGTTTTAATATTATCATTCGCAATTTGGTTAATTTGTCGTTGCCTCCTGCATTTATTCATTTGATATTATAGATTTTTAAATGTTGAATTGAATTCGAACTTTGTAGAATGGTTGCAATTTGCAACATTAGTTAATAGGTTTTTGACTATGTGTAAGGATATATCACCGCAGCACCCCACTCCAGCCTAAATAGCGGGAAACCTTTATAAATACACGAACAAATAAATTCTACTGTAACGCTGAATTTGTAGATTAAACGTCTTTAAAACAGCATCCCGTTCTGTATGAACTGTCTCAAAAAAGGAATGTTAGAAAAAAGAAATAAACAGTATGCTGAAGAATGATTTAATAGAATCGTGTATACTTGAACCGAAACCAGTTACTACTTTATGCATGTGCACAGACTAAAACAAGTGAACGATGTGGCTAAAATACATTTATTTCCACTGCCAAAAATCGATGTTTGCATTGATAACATTGGAAATACGAAACATGTAACCAAATTGAACGTTGGAAAATAATTTGGCAATTCCACTGACCGAAATGGCAATGGAAACTTTGGCATTTGTGACTTCAGACGGACTTTATCAACATAAATTGGTGCCGTTCTGGATGAATGGTTAGTATATTTCATCGTTCAATGTACACTGTTTCATCTGGTCTAGATAAGGGTGATGTTTACATCAATGATGAAATCGTCTACAACGGCGTTTTGAAAGATTTCTTAGAGCCAGATCGGAAATTCTTTGCCAGACTAACCTTTGTACATTCGACAAGTAATGTATCTAATATATATGTGACTAACAGCATACATATCCTTAAGATGGATACTGTTATGTATTTTAATTTTCATTGTTTGTTAATTTTTCCTATTTTGATTTCTTTATGTGATGTTTTTAACTTAACACTGTATATAATATCTTACCTAATCTAAACTGAGTGACAACTTTGTAAACAACCTTTTGTCTCTGAGTGAGGACCATTAGCTTACAAAAACATCGCATAATGTAGTGCTAGACCATGTGATAAATGTCATATGTTTTATTGTGATTTTCGTGATTAACTGTATAATTATAACTATGATATTTCTGAAACAATTTGCTTTGGACCTCTATAATTGGACACATTTTGCGTCATTGTTTAAATATAAATCTTGTTTATTGGAAACCTAATAATTCGTGCCTTACGATCGCAGCAGAATTAAATATAGTATTGTTTGTTGAAAACCTCACTTTTTGGATCTAATTCGTAATATCGTAGGCTATCTTTACATTTTTACTTTGTATTCTAGGGAAAGAAATTAACTGTTGAAGTTTACTAACCCTGTTGGTTCTCACTTTTATATTACTTAGTTTAAAACCAGATAGTCATAACGGTATTAAAATTGATGTTTTCAAATATTTTATTCTATATGAACTGAAAGATTGAAAGATAAAGTATATGCTATGTAAACATGTCTCCGTGGGTTTGAGTCTCAGTTATATCATTATATATTGTAAATGCTTAATTGTTCCCAGGCGAGACCCTGTCATCAGTTCGTGTATTGCTAAATATCGCTTTTCACAAATCAACCTCTTACACCAATATTTCCATCATGTCTTTTTCCGATTTACGATTAACATTGCTGCCTAATTTTCAGCCATTCAACACAACTTTCCACCGATGTATAGCTACTGAAATGATTGGTCTCATAAAGGTCATTTTAAAATACAACGGAGAATGACACACACACACACACACACACACACACACACACACACACACACACACACACACACACACACACATACATACATACATACATACATACATACATACATACATACATACATTCATACATACATACATACATACATACATACATACATACATACATATATATATATATATATATATATATATATATATATATATATATATATATATATATATGTGTGTGTGTGTGTGTGTGTGTGTGTGTGTGTGTGTTTAAGGGCGCACTCTCAAAAAGGCCTAATTTTGCGAAATTGACGCTTATTAGGGAAAATGTATGCGGATATAATTGAAGCACGGGATAAGACACAATATAAAATGTTTTTCGTGTGTGAGGGAGACGTGTGAGGACCGATGAGTCGTGCTGAAGAGCGTTGCATTAACGTTAGCAAGAAGTCGGAATAGGATCCCATATGGGTACTCCTCAACGTAGTCTTCTCATCTGTGACATATAGCAAGCTGATATGAAATCATTAAAAATGACACTAGCAAAATTAATGTTGAATGGTTCTATATATCGATTGACATGTGTCATAAGCATTTTTGCAGGTTGTTTCTATCGATCAGTCAAATTATAAAATTTTGTTTTGTGAGGTAAATATTAAATAATCATGAAACGCGAGCTAGATTTTTTATGAACTAATTCTCCTTAAATTTGCTCCGACTACGAATTTATTTCCTCCATAAACGCAATGAAAAGAAGACTACATTTTAATCGTAATACTCGTACAACTCTGGTCATGATTATCGCATTCCGTTCAACATATGTACACACAATATTTTACATGTAAGTTGCTCACAGCGTGACAAAGGTCATCTAAAGACAGATACAATAAAACAAGAGGTCATATATACATCACATACACACCATCGCTTACAGTTGTAAAATATTTGAATATGAGTTTTTGGTGTATATAGTTAGTGCATTCTTTGAATGTTCTCTAGATTTTCTAGGATTTGTGTCAGTGTTTTTTTTAGTCACTCCGTCCAATGAGAAAAGAACTCGTAATATGTTGCTTTTTCAAGCCACATTTTGAATTTTGCATGTTTACATGCGAACGCTTACATGCTATATTTTGTAATGAAATGTGCTTAACACGAACACAAATTTAAGTGTAGTTATAGCGTCGTTGCATAGCAGAAAAAGTGGAATAACTTATATTATAAGCTTGAGATATATTTTTTCTCTGCAGGTATTTGTTTCGTCAATCGATATTCTCTTGTTAGTGTTGTGAAAACTAACAGTTTATTTACAACTTATAAAAGTAAGTATCAACGATTGGTGTGGTGTCGTACAACGTCACCCCATGAGATAGCATAATATCATGGAATTACTTTTGCTTCCCTGTCTGTACGACTAGGTACAAAAACAATTTTTTTAATTGTTTGGGGAAGATGTATAAATGTGTTTTTCTGCACAACTCTTGTTCCACTCTAGATTCCCGATTGTAAATTATGAACACTTGGGTGAACACATCTGTCTATGTCCACGTGGCAAAGGCATTACATGTATAGTGTTCATATCATGCCGTTGAATAATGCTTTCTGATACATACTTGGGACCTACATGCTGTATGGTAAGCTGATATGCATATCGCGCGTACTCCGTGGTTCAAAAAAACCTCTGTTGCAAAACTCCCGCCAACGTTTTTATTGAACAAACATATTCTGTGTTTAGCCAATACACATACTCTGTGACACATAATCTAGTGTATGGATAAAAGTCGTTAAAGTACATTGAATGGTTAACACGTAGTGTCAATGAAGTGATCTCACTTTATTGTTCGTATAATTGTCTCCGAAGAGAACTTCGTAGACTGCAAAGGAGTGTATTCTACATTTTAACAACTAATGGAGCGGAAAACGTCCCAAATAAAATGACAAAAAATGGTGTTCTGACAACCACAGTCTAACCGTGTGTCACATATAAAACATTACATTGCTTTCCTGACCATGTTAACTTATAAGAAACTGAAGCTATAAACGGCAATTCATGTGCAAAGTCCTCACGCAGTTTTAAAGTAAGCGTACGTTTTGTTAGTTTCACCTGCTTGTATAGAGTCACAAATAATAGATTTAGAAAAATTGATTCATTTGTAAGGCTTTAAACAAAGTAGTCGGAAAAAGAATTAAGAAATGTTTTCATAGCAAACATGCAAGTCACATATGTTATGTGCTTTGTGCATTTTGACAACTTGATTCAATATATGACTGTTCAATGTTATCTGTAAATATTCGGGTTTAGAAAATGGAAAACAAAATTTAAGTCCGAAATATGGTATGTCATGTTTAAATTTTCTCTCATATTTTGATTACGACGACTATGCTTGATTTACCATTTCACCATCTAAATTAGGAAGTGAAAGTATTACATTAGGCCACACACATTACGAGGAACAACCAACGTTTGGAAAATAGTTATATCATTTCTGTTAAAAAAAAGATAATATTATTCACAAATCAATTCAAATAAAATAAAACAATATTTTGTCAGATATGTGACATATGAGGTAATATAATCGTCATGAACCTTAAGATTGTATGCGTCAAGTTGTTTAATTAGCAGGGAATTAGTTATAAGATCAAATTAACGAAGCATAACTAAACACAAGAAATTAACATTTTATGTACAAGTTATATAATTAAGCTAGAAAATCTCCATGCATTGAGCAGCTATTCTTTATAGGCAATCATGCATGCTGACAAGGTTCGATTAAAAAGAGGTGACAAAGTCTATAGTACTTTTAAAACTTCAAAGAAAGAAAACACCAAATAGATATAGCTTGATGGAGAAAAGAATAAATACAATTGATAAAAAGTCGGTTGTGAAAAGGTTTAATTGGACTTTATAATCTGTAATGTGGAAGATTGTATTCAAAATAAAACCAGAAACGTAGAGGAAACATTTTTTCTAGAGATTCAATTAAAGCTATCATAGATCCATGGAAAAAGATCTGGTTGAAGGATGATTACGAGTAAAACATGCAAACGTTTGTTTCTTTACCTAGCAATCCAATCATGTGGAATGCCTAAATGAAATCGGGCGAAACATTCATGATGTTAAGATATAATTACATCTTTGAAACCGTTACCGATATTATGTTTCATCTGAGGAATTTAAAGTAAGAGAGGAGAAAATGTTAATTTCATATCCGAATACTTACAAGGATATACTATTGATTGGCAGTTTTCGACGAACAATTATTATAGCTTGATTGATTTTACCAGCTGGAGTAAATCAAGATTAAACGCGTGACTTTTTTCATTATGGAAGAGCTGTCAGATGGTATTCGACGACTTATACCTGCTAAGGGAACGCTTTTCCTCTTTTATGGATTTTCCAGGTTCTCGAGCGACAGTCTTGTCCAAAGCCATTAACTATGATGTTCCAACACCTTCTAACATCCCTACTTGTGCGAGCGATGGCGTCTCTGTCGATAGTAACAGTATGATCTCTGCAACAAATTGAAATATTGCGCTGGTCTTTTACTATTGCATCGCTTTGACTTGGATAGTGTTAAACTGATTTGTTCAAACATAAATACATTTAAATTCGGATCTTATTTGGAATTACACTAAACTATAATTTGAACTGTATTTATAATGACTGATAATATAACATATTGAACGATTTGAAATTTAATTCGCACTGCTGTTAGTTCTTTAAACTTTCACTTTACAATCAAGGGAAATAAATTACATAGTTATAGTTACAAACGTGTTGGTTTTCTCTCTTTTCCATTGCTTAGTTTAATATCATAGAGTCGTACTAAATGACAAGCAATACATTAGACATAACTCAGGAAGTCGTGTTGGGAAATTTGTAAACCAGTGTTTGATATTGATCCACATATAACGACGAATTGTGACATGCAAATGTAATTTGATTTCAATGTAGTTCAGCATAATTCCTTCAAAAAGTTCCTGGTGACAGTTTCACTAGACAAAAAAGCGTCAGATATTCTTAATTTGTCAAATAACATAGCTCTCTGCGATTGTTTAATTTTCCGTTTCAGACAGTATCATGCTTTCGTATGGTAAGGCCATTTTGTGTACTTATGTACTTGAACTGCAATATGATATTTTGGACATGCATATGTTGCATGTGCGAAAATACAGCGTAGAAATGTGTAAACGACAATAAACGTGACCATATATAGACATAAAGAATCTACTTTGGGGTTTGGACCGAGACAATGAAATCCCAGCCTAGGGGTTATATTATTTGTCTCCCCAAGAGGCTTGTCCGAGTGGAGAGATATATAATGTAACCACGCGACTGAGATTTCATTGTCTCGGTCCAAACCCCAACGTAGATTATTTTTCTCACCCAATATTATCCTTTAAAGTAAAAATAACTCTTCAAAAGTTTGCACGTCGCAATGTATACATGTGGCGCATGAATACAAATAAGCTAATGAGGGCTGTGGTGTGACAGTTTAGTCCAAAGTACACAGTTCATACGCGTGAGCAAAGAAAAATAACAACATAAAACGTCGCATAGTAATGAGGTATTATCATATTTAATATATGAATGTTCTATGAAATTAACAATATATAGTTATAATTTATTAGAAAGAAACTGTTTCCTTTCATCATTTCCAATGTTGAGTACCCCACTCTCCGTATAAAAGACCCTCGTCACCCTCCAAATATGCGGACCCCAGAGGATAACAATGTGCTAAACTTTCAAGTTCACGGATTCTTTGAAAATTTATTGTTCTTTCTTGGAAATATGGCAAGTGATGCAGTGCAATTTGCTTATGGATTAGTGTGTTGAGGGATAAATGATTCCTTCTGGCTGGTAATTGTATTATTTGTCAATAAATATTGCAGGTATATTCTGCTGGAACACAACGGAGATGCTTAACAAAATGATAATAGAGCATGTTTGACATAACACATTTCTGGCTGTTGCTAAGTTTTCCGTTGTTGTTTAGAGAGTTGGGATGCTATGAAGTGTATAGGTATATAGTATTATGTGCATGGATCAGTGTTTTCTGACATAGTTCATTTCACACAGCATTGAGAATTTTATCCTATATGTAGCACAGTAAATTTTCAGGTCAGCTTCATTAAATGTAGCTAACAGTATATACAATGTTTCATGCGATGTGTTTACAACAGTACTAGTTCAGTTGCTGTAGCTAAATTTAATGATCTGAAAATGTACTGAGCTAGTCCTGCATATAGGATAAACTTGACCATGCTAGTTAGAACGAACTAACATAATATCAAAACCTCTAAATAGTATGCGTGTGTGTATTTGTCTCTATCAAAATGTTTTTGTTTTAGTTTGTTTTCTAAGACAGATTGACTTTAAATAACTATGCTTTGGTTATATAGCATTTGTTGTTGTTATTTCTGTTGTTGTTGTTTTATTTGAGAACTATGGCACAGCAGAAGACAAGAAGGTTTTTTTGTGGTTAAAAGTAGTTCTCAGCGTGTGGACACCATGACTGAGACGATTGGTCTGAGATGACTAGACTGAGATAAGAAAAGTAAGGTTAGCAAAACAGCTAGATTTCTCTGTCGCTTGGGTGAGAAATTGTTAGCACAGGCATAGACAAATTTAATGTTTCTAACACAACTGTATCTTGGTCGCATCCTGTATACCAAATTGCACGGTTGTCGCTGTCCTTACGAAACTCCTGTTACAGTGCGTTTTTTCCGAAACTTAACTTGTCAACAATTCTTGAAAACATAAATATGTTTTTAGGGATCTGTCAACGAATACCGCAAGGAATCCCCAAACTCGCCTGATACAACGATGAATACAAGCGCACGTGCTAGTTCATCATGGGTACATCTGATAGTACGGTGATAAAAATGGATTTGCGAAGCGTTATAATTTAGTGGAACCTCATTATGAATTTCGGACACAGTTCCCTTCAGTCAAACATCTGGGTTTCGTAGTAATGATGGTAAGATTACTTTTAAGGCTAAACATACAATCAAATTAACCCTAAAGTACAAATCAATGTGCCGAAGATTATAGAAGTGTATTATAAACATTAAATATTGCGGGTGCATGTCTTATTGCAATCACTCTCTACATGATCATATTTGTTGTCATTTTAACTGCAGTCTTAAACTGCATCAACGCTGTCATTTTCGCATGACAGATGCACACCCACCATGTAATACATTTTACATGACAAATAAGTACTCAACATTGCTTTACCTCACCAAAACATGTGTTCCTTACCATTCTAAATACAAATAAAGATAATGACCAACCCTTAGTAAAATGATCTATGGCAAACAGTAAATGACTAAGGATTCTTTGTGAGTGAATGAAAACCAGTAACATTGTGAAGAAAGTATACATGACTATGCCGAAGTCAATCAAATCAATTGACCGACATCAAAACGTTGATACTGGTTTGCAAATTTCCAAGTAGGACTACATTACATTGTACAGAATTTGTCAATTTTCATTGGAACAAATGGAGTTGTTTAGACAGTCCAGCAGTGTCCTGATTCTGTCTGACAAGACTTTATTGTTAGAGCAGATGTGTGGTTAAATGAGGCTATATAGTACTTCATTGGAAAACGACAAAATGCTTGGATATAAAATTCTTTTATATCAAAGTCGTGAATGGTAGCTCTAAATTGACATGCCAACGGGTGTTATCGATAAGAAGCAACACTTATTTAAACAATCCGATGGAGAGAGAGAGAGAGAGAGAGAGAGAGAGAGAGAGAGAGAGAGAGAGAGAGAGAGAGAGAGAGAGAGAGAGAAGTTTCATCTCAAATACAGTCACTTTGCTGCAGAATGGTTTATTCTCGAAGACAGTATCGTAGTATTAGATCCGATACAAAAAACAATGCACTATAAAACGTTTTTGGTGACATGCACATTAAAAATCAATAAATGTGAAATAACAGAGATACATAGATTACATAGCATGGATGATGGGTACTTAACCTTCTTTGGTGTTTGCATTTAAGAGTAGATAAATATGACTATGCGTGATGGATTGTGAAAGCGGGGATGAATTTACAAATAGATAGATGCCCAAACAATATTGGTGGTGATTACGTACCACTTTTTGACGCATATCTGCTTCAAAATCGTGTTACCATACACTCCTATAGATTTAACTATAATCTTGTTATGGGACAAGTATAAATCAACCGTTGGGACCTCCGTAATGTGCCAATACCATGCTGAGGTAAACTCGTATTAATCTCACTTGTACGTAAACTGCTCGGCCGTAGATTGCACCACCAGGATCGAACAAATCAGGGATAGTTTCTACAACTATGACGTAGAATCCACTACTGAGTCAACCCCGATTACCTTTTAGGCGAATATGTTACACCAACATTGACTCGTTTATGATAAAAGTTATCTCGACCGTTGTTTAGAAAGGACACACGCATGTTCGAGTAACAGCTATTAGAGATCATTTGAGTTACTAGGAATGAGTGTAAACCAGCATATTTCTATATTAATGTAAAGCTAGGCCCCAAAAACGTAGAAATAGTTAAAATTTAAATATTCTTCAGGCATAAATTATTTAATGATTTGTTGACAGTTGTGCCAGTAATAATGGTAACTGGTTAAATTACATGTATCAACTGCACCTGGACGTGATGATTCCGGACAAATGCTGCCCGAGGTCTGGCAAATGATATTAGGTGTTTACATTAATAACGAAGAACTATGATGAATGCTCATTGGAAATTTCATTCATTTTAGTTATTCGTTATGTTATTGTCTTTGCACGATTTAAACTTTATACTAATACTAGCTTTGTGTTTCGTAATCTTTTCTTAAGCACGTGGCATTGACCTGAATGATCGAAATAACAACGCCATCATCATACAAGTCCTTCAGCCATTTTGTATAAAAAAAACGAGTTTAATAATCCTAACATGCTTTGTATATTGTACCCTAACTGATTTGTGTATTTATCTTTTACTGTCAATATTTAAAGTCATGTTGTAATGTTTGTAAGCATTAATTACAAAGGACATGTCGAAATAGATACAGATGGTTTTAAACTTGCTTACCTTTGATCAAATATGTGATATATGTGTAGAAAATAAATAGACAGACTCAAAAGGACAGGTGGTTGATGTAAAATTCTCTTGGTATAAGAAGTTAAGTGTTTCACACAGGGATTCAAAACAGCAGAAATTTGTATTTATTCTTAAGACATTTGTCTAAATATATTACAGTAATAATAACAACACAGGAATTAAATATCACTACCAACATAAATTAACAAATGAATGACAGAATCATGTTTTTGCTGTTTAATTATTTAACGTGTACCTCTCTATTTGTTATGCATTGTCCTAATCTGTCTATAATTATTCATTGGACATTACTATTTATATTATTGGAAATAATGTTAGTCATTTGTAACTTTCTAGTACTGGTCCTTGTGTGAGGTTTTAAAGAACGTTCGTTGGAGTCGTCAGACAGAGACACAATTTATTAAGCAGGAATGCAAGCATCTGTCCTTGAATGTAAATGTATGGCATGATGAGAGTGGGCGGTGCATCTTGCATACATACGGGCACTTCTGCACATCTATAGGTGTACATATTTGACACAAATGAGTCTTTTCCAAACCATTTATATCAATGTGACAAAAGGGCGTTTAAATTTGGTACTTTTGCGTGTGAGGAAGGTTGTGTTAATGAATTGAAAGAGCTGTTGCAGACATTCTCTTGTCAGAGACGTCCTCCTTAGAAGTTAAGTTCCCTTGATAGTTTTTCTACATAGTTTGATTGGTGGAATTACATTCAGCCCTTGTTTTAACCAACTTGACTTAAACACTAGTAGGTGTTAATATATCCATATTGTATTGAGATGTATATCCAAACCCTGATACAAGTCTTAAAGCGTTTTGGTGGCATTCTTGATTTTGGACTCCCAGGAGCATCTTCATTCGTGTTGCAACTACCTTGGGGCTGCTTCATCATAAAATATATCTAGCCTTTGTACGACATCTACAGACTCGACTAACTTTAAATCTTCCTTTATTTTATTATATTTGCACCTTGCTAAACTTCATATGGTTTTTCGTCTTGTTTCAGTAACTAAGTCTAAATATTGTAAATATGTCCATTTGTGTGCAAAATTATTCATGCATGTTTCCTGTCTTTATAATGTATTTAAGAGAACAGATTGTTAAATTTTTTGTGCTGTCAATGAATATTACTTTTCATATAAACTGCATTTTAGTCATTGCAGAGCAATATAAGTCCCCTTCTTATATTAATCGGCATAAATGATTTTGAAATGTCATTTGGACTTTTTCTTCGTATCTACAAATAAAAAAATATTGTCGTTTTAGAATGTATGATTTATAAAAATCATAACTAGGAGAAAATTAAGTATCAATCAAGTCTACCTTCATTACAATATAAAGCCTGGGTCTCTACAACTATTAGTCACATGGCACGAATTTACTTTCATATTGACACTCGATTGTAACAGCAGATGTCATCCGAATTGAATTTCTTTTATGCAATACGTTTATTTTCAAAACTCTCCTCGGCTTTTTAATTTGAGACTTTTGTTAATATTGTCTATTTACACGCTTCGTCTACAGATGAAAAGAGCGAGATAATCTCAATAGCCTTGACACATGGCGTTATTTAAACATAAAAGCAAACCTTACTGATACGCAGCAGATGTACAATACAGCTAAATGAATTAAATAATCTGAGATAACATCATCGAAAAACAGGTTTGTGCATATTAACATTCGCCAAGAAAATTTCATTTCTGTATGAGTTCAGTACAAGAATACATTGTATTTTTTGTGTCACCCTCTCGCAAAATATATCTTGCGAGAGAAGTTGGAAATTTGAGTTCTAAAGATATTTCATATCTGCTTCATTTTCATAATATACTGATGTTTTCATGTTTATTAATTATATTGTTGAATGTACCACATGTTAATTTTGTTCTTGTTTTTTCATTTTTGAAATATTGTAATAACAAGTTTACAAAGTTAATCTTTGCAAGAACATTAAAAAAATTGCAATCTATTGTATGTATGTATGCATGTATGTATGTATGTATGTATGTATGTATGTATGTATGTATGTATGTATGTATGTATGTATGTATGTATGTATGTATGTATGTATGTATGTATGTATGTATGTATGTATGTATGTATGTATTTTACCGTATGGAAGAAAAATATTAAATGTATACCATACCTAAGTCAGACGTTACTTAATTCATACTAATCAATATTTATAGATTTTATCAGGCTAAAATTTTCTTTATCATAGTAAATTAAAATCATCATTAACTATATAATCATCTATACATCTATTATGCAACTGTTGAATTAAATTGTTAATTTGTAAAATGGTTGCAGTGTGTAAAATTAGTTATCATGGATGTAAGGATATATCAGATCATGCATATTTGAATATTTGTGTAGGGGTGTAATGTACGGAATTACGTATGATTGTTGTGATATTGTTGATTATAATGAGATTAAGAATATATAAACGGATGTGACGCAAGTAGTTGATGTCAGTATGATAAAAAGTTGATACGTGCTTTTATCACGACGTTGTTTACCATACAAGAACGTATGGGTATTTCGATGTGCACGAATGCGTGACCGAAACATTTAATTGTCTTTATCTGATGATTGATTATTGGTTAGTGTGAGACAAGATGGCCAAGAATATGTGCTAACATCCTTGTCTTTTCGCAGGAAATTTTAAGAGACATACTTCCGGTATAGTTTAGTACCCGGGGCTCTCATAGGAAGACAGAATGAAGGATAGTGGAGAAGTCGATTGTGAATCGAAGGCAAGTCGGGAAAGGTGTCTAGGAGGAGAAATTGGAAGAAGGAGTGGTCAAAGAGGAAAAGGAGTTAGGAGCGAAGTCTGAAGGAGAGAAGGAATTGGCGGGATAGGGGAGATACAGATGAGTAGAAAACAAGGACCGGTGGAAAAGCTATCTCACACTATACATTAAATGATGCAAAATACTACACTTGGTCGAGATGACAAAGATCGATCGGTGAATTATTATCGTTTGACTATTTAATTGTATTAAATTGTTATTCACTTCAATTCACCTTTTGTGTATTCAATAACTTAACTGCCGGCATTGCTCATTGGGAGTCGGAGCATTACTTCTATCACTGATTTCACTTCCTACAAAACCAAGCATGAGCGGGACTTCGATAGCAATTAAATATTATACTTGGAGCACCCGACCCCAACCATAGCAACCCTCTCAAGGGTAATGTGACATTTGTGTATATGTAGAAACACGCTGGACATTTAATTTTGATATTCAATCTACAGAAACAGGCACACATATTTATCGATGCAATAATTAAATACATTGCAACAATGTATAATCCTTGTTAATTATGTGTCTCAATTAGTATACACCCAGGATAATGTGACTGGGTGGGGCATCATGCTACATATCTGTGGCATGATGATCCATTGATAGACATCACTATAAGCTGCCTCACTGCAGACATCGTAGCGATATCACTGAACATTTTTTAAAGCTATGTTAAAAATCCTAATCAAACAAACAAACAAACATATTATCTCGACACCAGACTGATCAGTCCTAACATTAACATCTTAATGCTGAGCGCCAAGCGATGCAACTGTTAGTACCATTTTTAAGTATTTTGGTATGACTCAACCGGTGATTAAACCAACAACTTCCGCATCTGAGGCAGACACTCTAACCACTAGGCCGCCAGAGCGGTATTATTTAGGAGCGTATCCAGACTAGTTGTATGTTTGTATGTATGTATGTATGTATGTATGTATGTATGTATGTATGTATGTATGTATGTATGTATGTATGTATGTATGTATGTATGTATGTATGTATGTATGTATATATGTATGTATGTATCTATGTATGTATGTATGTATCTGTGTATGTATGTATGTATGTATGTATGTATGCATGTATGTATGTATGTATGTATGTATGTATGCATGTATATATGTATGTATGTATGTATGTATGTATGTATGTATGTATGTATGTATGTATGTATGTATGTATGTATGTATGTATGTATGTATGTATGTATGTATGTATGTATGTATGTATGTATGTATTTTACCGTATGGAAGAAAAATATTAAATTAATACCATACAGTCAAACGTTACTTAATTCGTGCTAATCAATATTTATAGATTTTCTAGGTCTATAAACTTTATCAGGCTAATATTTTACTAACCATAGTGATCAATCGACATTAAAATCATCATTAACTATTTAATCATCTATAAAAGCAATTCTAAACTTAAACTTCAGCAACCTGTTAATTTTCAGTAACGCTCGAAATATGTGCCATATAGTACGTAAAAGCCATTATAGGTCCAGTCATCATATTATGTCAACGTTATTAGAGGCCCAGTCATCATATTATGTCAACGTTATTAGAGGCCCAGTCATCATATTATGTCAACGTTATTAGAGACCCAGTCATCATATTATGTCAACGTTATTAGAGGCCCAGTCATCATATTATGTCAACGTTATTAGAGGCCCATTAATCATATTATGTCAACGTTATTAGAGGCCCAGTCATCATATTATGTCAACGTTATTAGAGGCCCATTAATCATATGAACTCAAAAGGAATATATATATTTTCATCCTATTCAGATGAAGCTGATGGCTACACAGGGACACAAACTTGTATGACGCAATGTTAAGTCTCAAAAAAGTGCTTGTTCAGTAAGATAGCAGTAGTTAATGGGGGTACCCTGGCGACAATGGGAAATCCTGTCAAAAAGGGCTTGGGATGCCCTGGCGCAAGGGTAACTTAACATGGGGAATATGAGGGACTATCTAGCGACAAGGGAAATTTCACATGGTGGGAATATCTAGAGACAAGGGAAATTTAACATGGTGGGACTATCTAGAGATAAGTGAAATTTAACATGGGGGAATATTATTTGGGACTATCTAGCGACAAGGGAAATTTAACATGGGAATATTATTTGGGTCTGTCGAGTGACAAGGGAAACTGAGGAAAAGAAAGCAAATATCTTGTCGAGGTATATGAGTGGCCCTGTAAACAAACCACACAATCTGCCATCAAAATAGAAGGGAAGGAAAATAAAATCACACAATCTACTATCCACACAGAAGGAAAGGAAAACAAAACAAGGATAATTAAGAACACCATACATTCTATATGAAATATGTTCATTGTTTTCATTCATTCATCAATTTAATAAAAAGATAGTGTGATATTTATTGTCCACTGACTACTTAACATATCTCAAATTTAAGGGATGTCATGTGTTTTTCAGTATACGCTACCAACAATGTTGCCAAGTTTTCACAAATCTAAAGGCGAAGGGGAAAAAGGCAGCACCAAAACGTGCTTTGTTCTATCGACAGTCTAAGCTGTGTGTTTTGATTTAAAATTCAAAGTTAACCATAGGCAGGATAATAAAGTGCAATGTCACTCGTGTTAATCTTGAACATTGTTACATTTCTTCCGAAAAATTCAAGGAAACACACATCCCACTTAGAAAATCAAATCCAAATAAAAGGTCCACGATTTTAAAATATCACCAGAGTAAACTGATGACAAATACGACTAAAAAGTTCTCACAAAATAGTTAATCCAAATATGCTGTGATGTATTTGACTATACAATTGAAATAATTTTGTGGGATCGCCCAGGATACGATTCTTCTTGATTTAGTTTTACTTCTTTTTTATACAAATAATCTAGCAGTGAGACACGACCTATCTCGAAACTAGGTGAAGAACTACTGAAGTCAATTCGAAGTGAATGCGGTAAGAAAATTAGTCTGGCCAATGAAATTGTTTATCATGAGTGATGCAGTACTGGTTCGTGTTTTGAAACTGACAATTTATTTGTATGTCTCACGTAAACATTTCGACGTGCACATTCACATCGATATAGTTAGGAGTGGTGCAGTATTAAGTGGCATGGTGTTTTGTTTCTTCTTTCTTTTCTTTTCAAACTTGTGAATCTGGGGTTTGTACGAATTAACGAAGTAAGTTCAGTGAGCCTCAAGGATAAAGACCCAAGTTGTCTGTCTATTGATGTGAATATTTACATCAAAAGCAATATGACCTCCAAAACACAAAGATATACGGCAAGCATGATTAGAATGAACACAACGGCACCTAACTGTAGTAACGTAGAGATGTTTTCCCTCACGTCCGCGTGACTTAGTGCTTCAATCCTCTTTCAAGACAAACTTAATATGATATCAAACTGATTGGTTTCTGTCAAGAACTAAAGTGACATAATCTGATAAACTAGTCTTCCATTGTCGGTTGCCTTCCTGCTTTTCCGTGGCTGGACATGTATATCTAAGGAAAGGGCGCCATTTAAAGCGGTGGCCGGGGTTGGGCGACAACACAGCCTGGTGTAGTCAAAGTTATCTTTGGTCCCGACCAATTAAATAGCCCCAAAGCACTTAGTTGCGTAAGCGACCTTAATCTATATAACTGATTGATTGACAAACTTGGTATCTTTTTGTGGGTGTGAAATTAAAATACAGAACAAACTTAAACGCTTTCCTACGGACTATAGTATAGATAATTTCAGCAACAAATTAAACAACATAAATGCGTAAAAAATAATTAAAGATTAACGATGGCTAACCAATAAAACCGAATTTAAGAAAGGCAATGCCATTTATATATAGGCCTCTCACTTTGATATTGTATGCGCATGTAGTCTGCCATGCATTAACAGCTTGAAAAAAGATATACGCAAAGAGAAACCTCAAATCAAACCGACATTTTCAGATTTGTTCCTTCTTTTTATTTTTTGGGAACACAACTAAACACTATTCAAGGATGGAACAGGGAAAATGCACATATCAAAACAAAACATACAATTTACTTACCATACACGGGAAGCAGCCAAAAAAAACACATAATCTACTATCCAAAAGCACATAATCTACCATTCACACACGGGTAAGCAGCCAAAACAAACCACATAATCTGAAATGCAATATCACACAATCTACCATCCACACACACACACGGGGAAGCTACCAAAACAAGCCTTATAATTCACTATCCAAAATCACACAATTTACCATCGACACACACGGGGAAGAAGCCAAAAGAAAACATACAATTTACTATCTACGCACGGGGAAGCAGCTGAAACAAACCACATAATCTACTATCCAATATCACACAATCTACCATCCACACCTACGGGGAAGAAGCCAAAATAAAACAAACAAATTTACTATCTACGCACCGGGAAGCAGCTAAAACAAACCACATAATCTTCTATCCAATATCACACAATCTACCATACACATACATGGGAATGCAGCCAAACAAAAACCACATAATCTACTATTCAATATCACACAATCTGCCATCCACACACGGCTAAGCAGCCAAAACAAACCACATAATCTACTATCCAAAATCACACAATCTACCATCCACACATATGTGAATGCAGCCAAAACAAACCACATAATCTGCTATCCAATATCACACAATCTGCCATCCACACACATACGGGGAAACAGCCAAAACAAAACATACAATTACCTATCTGCGCACGGGGAAGCAGCTAAAACAAGCCACATAATCTAATATCCAATATCACACAATCAACCGTCCACATACACGGTGAAGCATCCGAAACAAAACATACAATTTACTATCTTCGCATGAGGAAGCAGCTAAAGCAAACCACTTAATCTACTATCCAATATCACACAATGTACCATCCACACACGGGGAAGCAGCCGAAACAAACCACATAATCTGCTATCAAATATCACACATTCTACAATCCACACACACGCGGGTAAGCAGCCAAAACTAAAGCCAAATAATTTACTCTCCAAAATCACACAATTTACCATACATACCAACGGGGAAGCAGCCAAAGCAAAACATACAATTTACTATCTACGCACGGGGAAGCAGCTAAAACAAACCACATGATATACTATCTAATATAACACATTATACCATCCACACACACGTGAAAGCAGCAATAAATAACCACATGATCTACTATCCAATAAGACACAATCTACCATCCACACACACAAGGACAAGCAGCCAAAGCAATCCGCAAAACTTACTATCCAAAACCACACAATTTACCATCCAAACAGGGAGGGGGAAACAGCCAAAACAAGCCACATAATCTACCATCCAATATCACACAATCTGCCATCCACACACGGGTTAGCAGCCAAAAAAACCACATAATCTGTTATCCAATATCGCACAATCTACCATCCACACACACACGGGAAGCAGCCAAAACATGCCACATAATCTACTATCCAAAATAACACAATTTATCATCAACACACTCGGAGAAGCAGCCAAAAAAAAACATGCAATTTACTATCTACGCAAGGGGAAGCAGCTACAACAAACCAATTAATCTACTATCCAATATCACACTATCTACCATCTTCACACACATGGGGAAGCAGCCAAAACAAACTACATAATCTACTATCTACTATACAAATTCACATAATTTACCATCGACACACGGATAAGCAGCCAAAAAAAATACATTATCTGCTATCCAATATCCCAGAATGTACCATCCACACACGGCAAAGCAGCCAAAACAAACCACGTAATCTGGTATTGAATATTACACAATCTACCATCCACACACACACGGGGAAGCATCGAAAACAAGCCACATAATTTACTATCTAAAATCACACAATTTACCATCCACACACACGGGGAAGCTGCCAGAAGAAATCATACAAGTTACTATCTACGCACGGGGAAGCAGCTAAAACAAACTACATAATCTACTATCCAATAGCACACATTCTCCCATCCACACACACGTGAAAGCAGCCAAAACATACCACATAATCTACTATCCAAAATCACACAATCTGCCATATCATCACGGGTAAGCAGACAAAACAAACCACATAACCTACTATCCAATATCACACAATCTACCATCCACACATGGGGAAGCAGCCAAAACAAACCACATAATTTGCTATCCAATATTACACAATCTACCATCCACGCACACACTGGGAAGCAGATCAAACTAGCAACATAATTTACTATCCAAAATCACACAATTTACCATCAACACACGGGTAAGCAGCCAAAACAAGCCACATAATCTACTATCCAATATCACACAATCTGCCATCCACACACGGGGATGCAGGCAAAACAAACTAGATAATCTACTATCTGAAATTGCACAATCTACCATCCAAACACACGGGGAAGCAGCCAAAAGAAAACATACAATTTACTATCCACACACGGGGAAGCAGCCGAAACAAAACGGTTTAGTGTTGGATATAAAGAAGTCATAAAGAAGTTGTGAATTAAATTGAGATCTCCACTGTTGGAAGTCATTGAGCCATTGATGTACACTACGTTTCCTAGCTAAAGACAACAGATAGCCATAATGGTCACAAAAGCATCGATCTACTTTGTCATCGTTTCGAGACGAGTGACGATCAAAATAAGTCACTAAATGTTCTAAAGAATATCCAAGACTGCGATGATGCAAAAAATAGACACAATATTGTCCACATACCAAAGAATCTGTGCCTTGTAATTTCACATTATTGACTCGTGTCGTCTGGGCATTTCTTCTCATAAAGTCAATTATATCGTTTTCCAAAGGGGGCAATTCATACGAATCAAAATACTCCACACAAAACATCTACCCAGTGAGTTCCTGGAAGATGCCTGTCGTCTGTGTTGATGACATAAGCTTGATACTCTTGGGGTTTGCGATGAGGTAGTTCATCTTTAGCACACACGATAGGATTCCAAGAAGCAGTGTACGAACTACGGTTCAAAGGGTAAAAAAGTTCCCAGGTATCCATTTTTTGTGATCTTGTTTTTTGTTCTTCACAGGCGATGATAAGTCATCAATTCGATCCAGACTTTTTTCTTGAAAAGGTCTGTCAACTGTTTCTCTGCTTCATTTCCTTACTATGTGCCAAGAGAGTTTCGATGTGATCAATCTCTCGAGCAAATAAGCTAGAAGAGGAATGATCACGCAAGTCTTTATACCACTGCTGTAACACGGATTCTTCTGAGATGAGACTCCAAGCTTCGTTCAGATAATCGTCCAATTTTTCTTCTTGACTCATCATCATACATTTATCGTGTTGAATTTGAATGGGATGATCGTTTTGACATCCATAACAATCTTTCTTAATCATGTCCCTCAATTTATCTTCCAAGTGTTTGGCAAAACAGGCGACTAACTCTTGTTCCTATTCTGGCCATCTGGACTGCATTATCACTACTTCTTTTTTGTCTAGGGGATCTGCTTTCTTTGTGACCTCCCATTTGATTTCCATCGGTTTGTAACAGAATTGTTACCGAGAGGAGGGTGGATTAAATGAACAATACAAAAACAATTTGTGAAAGAAAATATAAATTTATGTAATAAATTATAAATGAAAAAATACAGATGTAACAACACAATAACTCATGCACTCAACCCACAATTACACTCACAACCATTCACAATACATGAATAAATTAAATAACAATACAAAAGGAATCACAGATGTAAAGGTATCTCTTGGATTATACACAGATCCAAGAATCCTTTACGAAAGTTAAATAAATGCAAGTATGATTTACGAAAAAAAAAATAAACACAAACGACAAACTATCTATCGCACGATGGATTGCGATAACTAGCACGATCATATACTTGTATTGAATCAAGTTGCTAGCTTTTATTGATATCTATGTGATCACTTGAAATATTATTGCGATCTGACATAAGCATGCAAATACAACAATGTATTAAATTATATTACAATTTCAATACACCTATGTGTCTCCCCTGTATAACCGCACGATTCAGCAACAGTTGAATCGTCTCCCAGTTTCCCCGAGAACCGAGGGTTGACCAATACTATTATCGGACGTTTCCCTACACGGATCCACCACAGTTATACGTTCAGACAGCATACAACATCTACCCGAACCAACGGTTCCTCACTCCCCTAGATGTCTACCCGGACGTTTTACAACTCTAAGACAGCTCCGACACTCGGACTTCTAGCTTTCCGGATATTTACACGTTACACAGATATTGACGAACAGACAGTTCGACACACAGACAGATACTTCAATTCCGTTTGCACAAATTAACGGCACAAGCACATTCAGATATTTATACAGAGATGTTCCAGAACAAACAATAGATGTCCCACAACAAATCAAACGATATCAAAGACGTTTATCAAAAGATGGTATCAGATGTGTTAACAGCTACGGTATCAACGATGTTATTAGCAGCTACGGTATCAGAAACATTGTAACAACTACGTTAGCAGCTACGGTATCAGAGACGGTATCAACGATGTTATTAGATGCGCTATCAGTGATGAACTTCTACGGTATCAACGACGGAATCAGCTGGAATCAGACTGAATCAGACGGAATCAATGATTGTCAGATGTTATCAGATCTACGGAATCAACGATGTTATTAGATCTCCGGAATCAACTATAATAAACAAAACCAGACTAATAATAGTTGTCTCAAAAATAATCTAAGCTGTAGATTACGATATTTCATTTAAAGTCTAAAAGTGACTAGTAATTCCAAATATTCCACGTTCATTGCAATAAAGGCATCATTATACGAAATGATAATCTGAATAAAATTCACAATAAAACGAAATGTAAATTTAACACTCACCCCTTTGGCTGGAGATTTGCAAGACGAGGTTATCTATCCTTTGATTAGATATTTTAGTTCCCGTAAATAATAATGAGAAATCCTTAGCCTGATATACTCTCTATAGGTGAACATAAATCACATCGAGCTTAACGTGCACCACGTACAACGAGTATTTCGGATTTCATGTAAATTACAAATTGGCACATGCAAATCGTTACACGCCACTTAATCACCCCAGGTAATGCGTGTACGACGAAATCAAGAAAATGGTGAGTTTCGTTTGCAATTCAAGACAACAAAATTCAGTTCAATTTTCGCCTAATTCTGTGACAATACCTCCCCCCTAAGAATAAAAATGTACACATTTTTAAAACTAACACAGAATAGAAGAAAAATAACTATTGATGATATCTTACAACATTTACACTGGTTATACTACAAACTGGATTTTATTACTGGGCAAATTCATACAAATTTCCCATCATGCCCTACTCAAGTAGTCTGCGCCTATATTTTCAACTCCCCTTATTGACATTGTCGCTCTGTCTCTTGATGTATAACTTGAGCATGTTCGCATGGAATGTTTTTACATTACCGTCCATGTCAATTTTATAGTCCATGTCTCCTTTTACTTCTTTAACTTCATATGGACCTTTCCACTGGACTAATAACTTATTCGAACTCGTTGGAAGAAGCAATAGAACCTGATCTCCCACAAGAAATTTCCTATTACGCGCTCTGCGGTTGTAATACTTGGCATATCTGCGCCCCGATTTAATCAATTCATCACGTGCCATCTGGCATGTACTCTCAAGTTTATTTCTTAGATCTAACACGTACTGGTAAGTCGTTTTTATTTCCTCGTTCGCGACATCACCAGTCCATAGTTCGCGTAGTATCCGCATCGGGCCTCGAACTGTCCTACCGTACAACAGTTCGAAGGGTGAAAACCCTAAACTTTCCTGCGGTACTTCACGGTACGCGAACAGAACAGCGTTTAAATAACGGTCCCAGTCTTGCGGACGTTCCGCGCACATCTTTCTCAGCATGCTTTTCAGGGTACCATTAAACTTCTCTACCAGCCCATTGCACATCGGATGGTATGGGGTAGTGTTTAGCTGTTTGATGGATAACAGCCTACTTATTTCACCCATGAGGTCAGAGGTGAATTGGGCACCACAATCAGTGAGGATTTCCTCTGGCACCCCTACCCTACTGAAGATATCAACTAATGCTTCAGCTACCCTTTCCGTTTCAATAGTTGGTAACGCTACGGCTTCAGGGTATCTGGTTGCGTAGTCAACCAGAGTAAGTATGTACCGATTCTTTCTTTCGGTAACCGGGTGTATTGGTCCTACAATATCTACTGCCACTCTTTTAAACGGTGTATCTATTAATGGCATCTGTCCCAAGGGCACCCTTGTGACCCTTCCCTTACAGACGGTTTTCTGACATACGTCGCACGACCTACAGAACCGTGTGACATCGCCATTAACACCTGGCCAGTAGAATTCAGCGACTACCCTGCTAGTGGTCTTAGCCTTACCTAGGTGTCCTGCCATGCTTGACTCATGCGCCACCCTAAGTACTTGAGATCTATATCTCTGGGGTACGACCACTTGCCAATACTTCTTACCCTCCCGAGCGCTAAACTCCCTATGAATTAATCCGTTCTTGCGTACGAATCTAGAGCTACCCCCACGCTTGCAATGTTTAATCGCGCCGGACGTGATTTTCTCAACAATTGTTCTCATGGATTCATCACGATCTTGCTCTTGTTTGAAATCATCACGGGAAATTCCTGAGATCGATTCAGGGACTATTAATTTATGAAACGCGGTTTTCTCTCGCCGTGTTTGCGCTCGCGTTTCGACTGCCTGGGCCAAAGGTATTTTAAAATCGGCCATGGTTGGAAGACGGGAACCTTCAACATTACCGATCGTCAGATCGTAAATAGGATTGTCCATACAAAGGGCATCAACAGTTCCCGTTAAGAAAGGTGTATTTACTGTGATCCTTGCTACGGGAATGCGACCCATCGTCTGATCAAGTAACATACATGGGGATTCCCACCCGAGCATTTGGTTATCCTGCACGAGACTACGTTTGATCACTACGCCCGTACAACCAGTGTCACGCAATACCACGACTTCTCGACCGTTGACAAACCCTCTCGCGGTTGGTACACGCGCTTCAGGAAATAAACACGTGCCAAGCGAATGAATACAAGGTTCTACCTGTACGATGTTATCAGTTATACCTTTACTTTGTATAGCCACTGCTACCTTATGTATAAGTGCCTTTCTTTTAGGACAGTCTTTTTGAACATGACCCAATGCATTACACAAGAAACACCGCACACGCTGAAAAACTGGATTCCCAACTGACCTTTTTACCTCAGCTGATTTTACAGGCTCCCTAGGCATAGGTCTTACAGACTGGTTTCCAGACTTAAAATCTTTTAAAACCACGTTCTGGGTTCCCCCATGAGCTTCGGCAAATAAATCGGCTTGCTTAGCCATATCTTTTACGTTTGTGAAGACTTTCTCCTTCAGAAATTGATCTAATTCTCGCCCATCTGTATTAAATAATTGATCTCTGAGCAAGAAATCAGTCAACCCTTCAAACGTTTTCACCGCTTTGCCGCATTCAATCCACCGCTCAAAATAGTTCGCAATTCTGACGGTGAACTGACCAAAGGTTTCTCCCTTATCGGGCTTGCTATACCTGAACTTTTTTCGAAAACCTTGTTCAGTGAGCTCGTACCTTTTGAGAAGTGCTTCCTTTAGGACGTCGTACTTAAACACATCGTCCCTAGGAAGTCGAGAGTATACATCCAGTGCTTTACCTTTTAATAAAGCACTCAGATGCAGCGCCCAGTCATTTTGACTCCACTTCTGGTTTTCGGCATACCGCTCAAACCGATGAAGATAACTATCTATGTTATCTTTTTCATCGTCAAAGGGAGGTAATTTGGGGCCCCTTAATTTGTTAGTGGCAGAATCGTGTTCTCTTCCAGATGTCGCTAATTCTACCTTACGCTCATGATCCCGTTGTTTTGCTCTTTCTTCTAACTCTAACATTTCTACTTTAGCTAGTTTATCTAACTCTATTCGCTTTTCATCCGCTTCCCTTTCCCACTCTATCCTGTCTTTTTCGGCCTGCTTCTCTAATTCTATCTTTTCCCTCTCAAAGGCCCATTTCCTATCTTCGGATTCCCTTTCTAATTCCCTTGCTCTTACCCTTTCGTCCCTTTCCCGGGCTTGTTCTTCTTGGATAAATTTCCTTAAGCTTTCACCTTCATATCCAAATTCTTTGCCTAAGGCAACCAAGTCCTTAAGGGATGACATGACAATTGTAATATGAATATAGATAGGTAACCAAACCAATGTTTTAAACACGTTTATACTGGACACACGGACCTAGGTAAACTAAACAAAAATAAACTCCAACTAGAGTATTATCTTAACAGAAGGTCACGCTCGAATATAAACATTAAATGTATACCTTCACAAAAATGATTGACAGTTCACTTAATCCAACGATCCCACTTCTGACACCATTGTAACAGAATTGTTACCGAGAGGAGGGTGGATTAAATGAACAATACAAAAACAATTTGTGAAAGAAAATATAAATTTATGTAATAAATTATAAATGAAAAAATACAGATGTAACAACACAATAACTCATGCACTCAACCCACAATTACACTCACAACCATTCACAATACATGAATAAATTAAATAACAATACAAAAGGAATCACAGATGTAAAGGTATCTCTTGGATTATACACAGATCCAAGAATCCTTTACGAAAGTTAAATAAATGCAAGTATGATTTACGAAAAAAAAAATAAACACAAACGACAAACTATCTATCGCACGATGGATTGCGATAACTAGCACGATCATATACTTGTATTGAATCAAGTTGCTAGCTTTTATTGATATCTATGTGATCACTTGAAATATTATTGCGATCTGACATAAGCATGCAAATACAACAATGTATTAAATTATATTACAATTTCAATACACCTATGTGTCTCCCCTGTATAACCGCACGATTCAGCAACAGTTGAATCGTCTCCCAGTTTCCCCGAGAACCGAGGGTTGACCAATACTATTATCGGACGTTTCCCTACACGGATCCACCACAGTTATACGTTCAGACAGCATACAACATCTACCCGAACCAACGGTTCCTCACTCCCCTAGATGTCTACCCGGACGTTTTACAACTCTAAGACAGCTCCGACACTCGGACTTCTAGCTTTCCGGATATTTACACGTTACACAGATATTGACGAACAGACAGTTCGACACACAGACAGATACTTCAATTCCGTTTGCACAAATTAACGGCACAAGCACATTCAGATATTTATACAGAGATGTTCCAGAACAAACAATAGATGTCCCACAACAAATCAAACGATATCAAAGACGTTTATCAAAAGATGGTATCAGATGTGTTAACAGCTACGGTATCAACGATGTTATTAGCAGCTACGGTATCAGAAACATTGTAACAACTACGTTAGCAGCTACGGTATCAGAGACGGTATCAACGATGTTATTAGATGCGCTATCAGTGATGAACTTCTACGGTATCAACGACGGAATCAGCTGGAATCAGACTGAATCAGACGGAATCAATGATTGTCAGATGTTATCAGATCTACGGAATCAACGATGTTATTAGATCTCCGGAATCAACTATAATAAACAAAACCAGACTAATAATAGTTGTCTCAAAAATAATCTAAGCTGTAGATTACGATATTTCATTTAAAGTCTAAAAGTGACTAGTAATTCCAAATATTCCACGTTCATTGCAATAAAGGCATCATTATACGAAATGATAATCTGAATAAAATTCACAATAAAACGAAATGTAAATTTAACACTCACCCCTTTGGCTGGAGATTTGCAAGACGAGGTTATCTATCCTTTGATTAGATATTTTAGTTCCCGTAAATAATAATGAGAAATCCTTAGCCTTATATACTCTCTATAGGTGAACATAAATCACATCGAGCTTAACGTGCACCACGTACAACGAGTATTTCGGATTTCATGTAAATTACAAATTGGCACATGCAAATCGTTACACGCCACTTAATCACCCCAGGTAATGCGTGTACGACGAAATCAAGAAAATGGTGAGTTTCGTTTGCAATTCAAGACAACAAAAATCAGTTCAATTTTCGCCTAATTCTGTGACACGGTTCTCCACTATTCAAAGAGGGACAAGGGTCTTCCATAGTTTCTAATAGTCTAGAATGACATCTCTCAAACTGTTGATTTCTATGGTATTATCGAATTCGGCATACAGATTGATATTCACCGTTTCGGCAAGAGCATCTGCAAACTGTAGTTCCACACGCAGCTGTCCAGATTTTATAGGGTGGAAATGTCCCTCGTCGCTGCCTTGATCCGGAGTGAAATCAAAAGTCAACAAAGTGTAATCTCCTGCATAGTCGTCGTAGGAAATGCCGTGACTGGTGTTGGTTCCTAACTGTCCTGTGGCTTCGTACAGCGACAAGTACGACCTCAAGTAATTTTTCTGGGTAAAGTTGGGTTCGAAGGGTCGGATACACAAAGTTTTACCATCGCGACTGACTTCGTTTTTGGATACTCTGCAGTGCTTAAACTGGAAAGGATTTTCATTGTGGGTACCGTTGAGGGCTGCTAACGATACCAATGAATAAAAGTTTGGGTAATCGTCCTTGGAACAGATGATCTTCGATCTTAAATCGTATTCCAGCGTCAATGGTGAAAGTTTTTACTTCCACACGTCGTATCGGATACTTGGTTGTCGTTCTGCTCAAAGTGTGACTGATGTCATTTCCCACTTTAGGTAACACTTCCACACGACGCACGTATAACATGGCTTCTTGGATAATGCTTTTGTATTCGTTGGCATGTGCCATCAAATGGAAAGCAGTACAGCTACGATTCAGTCTCAAGCGAATATCTACATCGTTCAGCAAATACTTCTCTTGAAACCACATGTCCAAATGCAAACGATCGAACAGTTCTAAACTACGTCCTTGCAGAAGTTTCTTTCGACGTTCGTTAAAACCCTCATTGTGAGGATCGTCATCTGCTGTCAAGGCTGTGTCGTTAAACTTATCATCGCCTGCCGTGTCAGGTTTCCATACCACGCAATCATCTAGATGAGTGTTCTTGGCTTCCTTTCCGTACGTCAAGAGATTTTCGAGGTACGCTCGGTAAGGGTAAGTATTATTGCTACTGCTGACCAATTTGTTATTCATGTACAAATCTACAGCGCTGAACAAGGAGTGTATGAAAGTGTTGACGGGAATTACTCAGACATCCTCGGTATACAGGATACATAACTTTTCAGTTGTCAGAGAATCGTTTTTGAAAATTGAGTTTCACTGTGACTTTCCCTTTGGTAAATGGAATGTTTTGTCCCAGATCTCCTTTTATAATAATGTTGACACTGTCAAAGTACGACTTTCTGACAGGCAAATAATGAGGATGTACAAATTCGCGGTGAACGTGATAGTTATTTCAACTTCCTCGTCAGCAATCGCGGCAGAATCCACTTTGAAAGGAATTACACGAAGTAACGGCACAGAGGTGTGTCCTTCTACGTTGTATTCCACCACATCGGAGTACACAAAAAAAGTTGAGTCCTTGGTTCATTTCTACAAGGAATCGAAAATATTTCGCAAAATTTAAGTTACTGATCATGCTGATATTTCTTGTTTTCTTGACCAACCTGAAGTTTCCACTCAAAATATCATATAATTCAGGACAAAAGGTAATGGCCAAAATTTTATCCTCTGAAAAATTAGATCATTAGGCGACGAGCCACTTTATTGTACTCAAAAGTAACACTTTTTCTGGCTTTGTCCATGGCTTTACCAAACACAGTCTAGAACCTGGTAGCAAGTTTAGTCACTAAATGTTTACCACTAAAATAATAACCTGCAGGAATGGTTAACAGATAGGTGGACCGTTTAGTTTTGGTGTCCTGTGTTTTCATAGGGTCAATGACAGTGATGTGTTCGTTTACGGTTTGTTGCAATTGGTCGTCATACACTTCTACTTTAAACGTGTTTTGATTTTCGACGATATTTATTATTTGTGTAGGGTGTATCATTTCCACTAAAGCCGCCACTTCCCAATGGGTATCTTGATCTAAATGAATGGTTTGAGGTAATTTAGCTATGTAACAGCACAAAGTGTTGTTAGGAAACACCTCCATGGAACTGTCACTGGGTAACGTTAAGTAAACTTGGTGAATGTTGTTGTTGTTCATAATTCCAAAGTTCTTCTGTCCGAGGAGTCACTCGAGGTTAAAGGAGTGTCTAAAAGAGGATTGTGATTGGAGTGGTGACTGTTGGGAGAATGACTAACGTTGGACGCAAGGCTCCCGTTATTGCTGTTGTTCACGCTGTAAGAGTATTTCAACGAAGGATTGAGAAGAAAGATAACCGATGCAACTGCTGAGTAAAATGGTCCACAATTGTTTGACTCCTTGTTGCAAACTAAAATTAGCAATGGCTGCAACGATGACACAATACACCACAAAGATTTGACAGAAAAAAAGACGATTTAAGTTTTAGGTACACGTTCTCCACACCACACCCACAAGGGTTGCTTTTGTAAATCTTGCAGAGAAGAACTGTGTGAAGGAGTAGTCACTGTGGTAGCTGAGGCTGTGTTGAAAGGCACGATGGTCACTTCTTTTTATAGTCTATGACTTGCGAAGCGTCAATCCAAGAATCAAAACTAGGAGGATATCCTTTCCAACGTACTTTGACTTCTTTGACACGACTTTTTCCGACTTTTACGGTTCCTTCGTTCGAGAATGCTTTCAATGTCGTACACGTCGTCATCTTTTCTGGTGACACGTTGTAACTCAGGCAAGTAAAACATTCCTTTTAATGTCTTCCAATTTATAGACGGTAGGATGACGATCACGCACTCGTCCAGTAACACGATACAGTTCGTTGGTCCAGCTGGGTAAGTAACCTTTGTCGAAAGTGCTTTTTGGTTTTGCCAATGCAAACCCAATCTCCAGTGGTTAACACTCCACCTTTCTTGGGGACAGCCATCGTCCGGGACGTACCAAACAGAGCTCAAAAACAGTCACTTCGTTGTCGGGTGTCACATCTTGTGGGGCACGTCCGATGCTTCTATGGTAAAATTGGTTGTATGCTTGGACTAAGTGCGGTAAGACGTCAATGTACTTGAGAGTGTGTTATTTCCACATGGAGTTCGTTCAAGGTACGTTGAAAACGTTCCACGATGTTAGCTTTGGTTTCAGGATTTTCCTTGGTAAAAAAATGAATCACGTTTCTTTAATTCTCGTTGGAAAGCTTGGTTCAGAAATTCGGTGCCTTTGTCGGTTTGCCATCGAAGAGGGTGACGACCACTTTGTTTCAACACCAGTTGCAGGGCTCGTACTAACTCTCCGCTCGATTTGGAAGTCAATGGTACTACCCAGGCAAATTTAGAAAAGACATCGATGACACAAAACAAATATTTGTAGCCACGATTGTAGGTGGCTAAATGAGAGATATCGGTTAAATCGGCTTGCCATTGATGATCGATGCCTTCTACTTGAGTGCGATTTCTGTGAAATTTCCGTCGGAAGGGTTTTGTGTAAAGTGTACGTGGTTTGTTCTTGTAGCCATCGTTGTACTTCAGGTTAACGGAGCTTTTCCAGGCGAGTCTTAACAGCACGATACAATTTCTGAACGCCTTCGTAACCTGCAGGGTGGGCTGGATCGTAGTAAATGCCGGCTAACACCTTCTCCATCGTTTTGCTAACACTGTACCCACTCTTCGATGATACTGCTTTGGGTTGGGCGAAATGATGGTTGTTTGAAAACGGTTTTACTTGTCCGATGTACCACAGGAGTAAACGTCGAAGGTACTGATGGTAATTGGATAGCTTTGGTCTTCTTTTCTTTTCTCACTTCTGGTTTCGTTTCTTTCTTTTTCACTTCTGTCGAAGGAGGAGTGCCATCATCTTTTTAACCCAAGTTGTTCTCGTTGGGTAGTGGGGAAAGAGGTCAAGGGGTAAAAAAGGAGCTGCAATCTTACTAGGAATGGGAGTTGACGTGGGTGCTTGAAGGATAACATGGGTCTCTTCTTCCTATGGTAATTGCGGGGTTACGTCTGTCTTGTCCGCTGTAGATAGTGATGGCGACGGACTATTCATTATAGTCTTAAAATCGGTCAGTGTGGGTAGAGCTGTTTGTTCCACAGATTTTCGATGAAAGAGTTGCATTCGTTTCAACAGTTGACCGTAGTTTTGCGATTTTTCAGTTTCAAACAAATCGTTGCAATGCATCAACGATTGCAATTTGTGATGTAATTGGGACATCTCGGTCAAAGTATTGGGTAGTAAATGGGGGGGGGGGGAGGTATTCCATCCATTCCACCAAGGTCAGTTTTCGTCCTTCCATTGGCTTCCAAAGTTTATGTCTGAGATCGTTGTGCTCCATAGCTCCCATTTTATCTTCTGAAACGATCATACATATTTCTACCCATTCCTTGGGGCGTCCCTTGGGACATCCCTTGTGTCATCCCTTGTATCAAACCTGGCAATAAGTCTGTCAACAAAGGAGTAAGAAAGGGAAAAATCCTCCACATTGCACCAACATTTTTTTCTTTTGACGGATGGGTATTTTCATTTGAACCATTTGACGAAGAACGTGTCGATATTTGGCTAAGCATTTATTCTGGTGTGGAGACAAAGATATCGTGCTTTTCAAGACATTCAAACAACATTCGCACATGGCATCGATGACATCTTTGGAGGCAGTTTTAATGATTTGTTTTCAAATGGGTGGAGTGGCTTTGGACAGGACAGACACCATGTCTCCGTGTTTGGCTAAACGAGGAGGTAGTCCTTTCCTTTTCTTTCCTTTGTGGGGTAAATAAGAATGGTTTCTGCGAAGTGACATCTTTGCTCGTTAGTTCCAGAAATACACTGACGTCAAAGACTTGGTACACACCCTCTTTTATCTACTTTTTGGACCTAGCGCTTTGTCAAAAATGTAACGATGTGTTTCCCAAAATCGCCAAAGTAACCTCCTCTTTGGTGACTTCTTTTTCTTTAAACGACTGCGTCTTTTTAGGGGATGACGTCGATGTTTGGTTAAGCGTTTTGTAGGATGACGTGATTGTCTTTTTCCTTTTCTTTTTGGGACAGCAGAACGTCTAAGGTTGTGGTGTGCAAGATTTTGAGGAGACATCATTGGGTGTTCAGAAGTAGCACAGAAAATACTGATTCACGTCGTTGTCCTCAAGTCATTTTTATACCGGAATGCGACACCACTGATTATCTTTGCGTCGTATCAACTTAATGACAGGTAACACACGTCGTGAAGGGGTTAGTAAGGGACTAAATCAGGACAGTTCTTGTTTGGACGAATCCTTTAAACTCTATAACATTCCAGATCTTTCTTGGACTTTGACTTTGGGGGTAGGTACTTTGTGAGCAAAAGTGGAGGAACCTGAGGCTACTGGAAACGCGGACTCTGGTGCTGCAGGTCGTGGCTTACGAAGGTAAGGTTGCGTCCTGGCCGAACTGCCTCTTTTGCGGGTGACAGCTCTTTCTGTGGACTTTTCTTTTTCTGTGCCTTAGTCTTGACACCATTGTATTTTTTTCTTTTGGGTTCGTTTGGCTTTTTTTCTTGGGGTGATCTTTGGGAGCATTGGGATCCCATTTTAAAAGGGAACGAATGATGACACCTACTAGAGAACCGCTACCTCCAGGTTTCAAAATGATTTGGTTTTTGGTTTGAGTGTCGATGCGAAAATCGACCAGTTGCGTCAAGGCTACTTTGTTTCTGTCAAAAAAGCGTTTGGCTTGAACTGGAATGTGAATGATGCCTTGCAGTAATTGACGTGCTGTCACCGTAAACCATCGTAAGACTTCTTTGAGACTGGCTTCTAAGACGTGAGCACATATTTGTCGATTTTTCGCGACTGATACCGTACAAGGCACGAATCAATTTGATGGAAGATGAGACTGAAGGGACGTCAGGTTAACGATATATGAGACAATATCAAAGTTACCGAGGTTTTTATAGATTTTGTTTTAGTTGTTGTTGTTATGTCGACGACGAGGACCTGTACACGACAGGTCCGCCGTCTTGGCACCAGTCGTGAAACAAATGGGTACAAAATTGCAAATAATCTGGTGTGGTGGGCTTTAAATCCACGAGTAAATAAGTTTGTGGGGTTTGAGTGGCATCATAGTACGCATGAGTCAGCCAAGGTGTTCCTAACTGTTTATCTAAGACTTGCACTTGCGATTTATTTCTAGGACATGTAAACAAGACCACGTAATGAGCCTTGAGACTAATGGTACGATGGGCTTTACGTTGTTGAAACAAATTTTCTGTAATGTAAATGACACTGGCATTACGATGATGCCCTTTACGCGTAAACCACAGTTTGATTTCTTCTTCGTCTTCTCCTAACATGTCGTCGAAAATGACCAAATGAGTTTGACTGGGGTCAGACACGATCCCGTCGTCTTTACTTGGAATGCCTTCCACAAACACAATGGAATCACCTTGACTTTCTTGCAAGAGGCTGTATGCCGTAAGGCACTCTTTGTAACGCCACACGATGCGTTGAGGTGAACGATCGATCAAATGATGTTTATGTTCGATCAAATGTTTGACAAATTCGGTTTTGCCTGAACCACTCGGTCCAGCAATTAACATGATAAAAGGCTGACAAAGATACAAGGCCTTCCAACTAGCATGATGTAAGTGTTCGTCAATAACTTTGAATGTCGAGGAGGAAGGAGTAAAAATAGCAGAGGTAGCCATAGTAGTGGTGTAGGGTACGACACTTTTGACACAAAAACAGACAAGACAAGAGGTTTTTATACTTTTTTTAGGACACGTTTATTTCAATTCATGTTTAAACTGAAAAAACACGAAAGACAAAAATACATAAAAGCCAAATAGATAAGTACAGGAATAAAAAACACATGGTAACGATCAAAGTGGCATATAAACAAGTCTCTATACAACATCGTTTTGGTAACCAAAGTGTCCTAGAGGTAGTGTGTGCTGTTCTTATAGTCTCTACTTTGGGTACAGTCACATAGGTGTCCTCTCGGAATGGTCTTTCGGGAATGTCCATGACAGTCCTGTCTTAAAAGGAGTGATTATCCTTGATGACAGATTCTTCATCTTCTTCTGGCACTGGCACTAACACAGAGTGACTTTTTTCACTCGATGATGAATTTTACGATCACAACGGTTGAGCATAATGGGATGCTTCTTTTGTTCAAGCCTCAAAACCCCAACTTTTCCAGTCACATCCAGTCCAGTGAGGTTGTAAATCACAAGCTACAAACACATCGTCATACACCTCTTCCGTACGTAAAAGTTGACGAATCTATTTTTTTCCTGTAGATGTTGAGACGTATACAGATGAAAGCGTAAGGCTTTTAATAGAATGAGTCTCTCGTGGACATTTAAAGGAGTCCCCATACTGTCTTTGTAGGTATTGTTCGTAAAGTGTCCACAAGGAATCTACAGGTAAACAAAATCCCAGAAAGCAAGCCACTAAAACACACACTAGACGTCGACCCCAATTGATGGGACACAGTTCTCGTAATAAGTGCTCGTAATCCTCCACCGTTTGAATATTCTCATTGATATCCTTCCACAGAATCTGTTTTATCGCAAGTGATAAGGGTTGTGGCATGGTAGTTTATTTTATACTACTTTTTATGTCGAAGGCAATAAGTGTACATTCTATACAGAATTATTTAAAATCTTCTCTTCGAGCGCAAGTGATGGACATAGTGTGTAATTTAGGACCACTGCCATTCAGGGTAACGGTCAAGAATGGTAATAAAATCTTCTGATGTAAACGGTCTAAATTGGTATCTTTGGAAAAAGGCACACTTGATCCAGAAAAATCTGACACGTTGGTTGACTTTTGTCACATTCCTCTTGTGAATTTTAAGACACAAAAGTTCTACAGTCACCAATTGAGATTTTTCTCTAGCAAGTCCCTGACAAACTTCCTTGTAGATCTTATCTTACAATTCGTGTGGTACTCCTTGAATATTATTTTTAGAGAGGGTTTATATTCTTGTCTAGGTTTGACTCCTAGCCAAACTGGTTTCTTAATCCACATGGAATTGTCACTTTCAATAATTAAGGTCCCACTAAATGTAGGTAGTGACAATTCGGAGACCATCGGGCATGTTCCAGGTAAGCGGAATCGTTCTGTTCCCACTGGTAAATTGACACACCGCAACTGAAGTACTTGACTTTATCCCCTTCGCCCAAGTAGAAAAATCCAGCTCTGGCTAATTCTTCAGGAGTTGGTTCAGGCAGATAATTTGGCCATTTCTCTTTGAAGGTTTGGAATCGACTTTTAAAGTGACAGTATTCAGGCAAGCGCACAGGGAACGAATATTCGTCTTTTACAAGTTCATTTCGACGCAGTTACGGTGAAATTCCCAGGAGGTTACTTTGGATTGCATGACATCCGTAGGATGGTAGCCGCATGGTCTCACGCGGAGATGGCATCGCTTTTGCATCAAGAGTACTTGAGAAGGTACTGTGCCGTTAGGACACGTACGTACTCCAGAAGTACGCTTCTCGACTACGATGTCTCATTCTCTCTGTCGCTTTTACTTTGTTGTTGATCTACCAACAACTGTACAAGCATTTCTTTATTTGATTTTTAAAATGTATCAAATACTAAATCCATTTTTTAAAACTCTACTCTCATTCGACAGCAGCGACAACGACTCCTGCTCTTACCACAGTTGCTACACCTACGAGACCAAAGTATGAGACAGCGCAGGCAAGTTGTGAAGTTTAGTGGATCTATATAAATAACAACTGTCAAGCCTGCTATGTTTCAGTTCTCTTTGTGATAATAATTTATGATATTTCACATTATCCAAAGTGGAAGGTTACAAACCGTACAAAAGTTATATGACTTTAGCTTCTGACACTTAAACAGACTCTTCGCTTTTAAAGTATTACGAAACAATTATTTATCCAATTTTTTTAACCATTTTCTGAAAAAAACGCACAACTTTCAGCTTTAATTTCTATTTATTTTTATTTGTGGATATCCCACAGACCCTTCATAATATAAAGAGCTGACGAGGAATCCCTCAATATTTCCCATATTTCAAAGCTTTAATGTGTATTTTCCCTGTTCCACCCTTGAATAGTGTTTAGGTGTGTTCCCAAAAATATAAAAAGAAGAGGCCTATATACAAATAACATTGCCTTTCTTAAATTCGGTTTTATTGGTTAGCCATCGTTAATCTTTAATTATTTTTTTTACGCATTTCTTTTTTAATAGACGATTTCGGGCTTTCTATTGTTGTAACTGTATTTATGTTGTTTTGTTTGTTGCTGAAATTATCTATACTATAGTCTATAGCAAAGCGCTTAAGTTTGTACAGTATTTTAATTTCACACCCACAAAAGGATACCAAGTTTGTCAATCAATCAATTATGTAGATTAAGGTCGCATACGCAACTAAGTGCTTTCGCGACCAGTTAATGCCCGAGGGTTGGTCTATTTAATTGGTCGGGACCAAAGGTAACTTTGACTACACTAGGCAACAGCGTTAGAGTAACATGTCGGGTCACGGCAGAGCAGGAAGGCACCCGGTTTAGGAAAGCTAGTTTGTCAAATTGTTTCACTCTAGTTAAAGACATAATCCAATCGGTTTGATATCTTATTATTTCTAAAATGAAGTATTAAGTATCTGTGTAATTAGTGAAATGCCAAATAGTTTAGTTGTACTTTACATCAGTGTGAGAATAGGCCGAGCTTGAAATCAAGATTTCCAACATCTAATCAAAACCCGTGTTACGTAAAAGTAGATACAGTCCAATGGATCAGCCATGTTTTCGTCGACAATCAGGTTAGCCTATTTCTGTTTCTCTACACTCCTGGATGTTGCCATTGTTTACGCTTGAAACGCCCTTATTTCTAATCTAGTCCAGTTTTACTATGGACAGAAAAAATACCAATAATGTGTAAGCCACCTGTGCAATTATATCAAATCCATATAGTATTTAATTTTTCATCTTTCCTATCAATAAATATAAACAGGCGTTTGTTTTTTTTTTTTTTAATATGAATTAAGGTCGCATGCGCAACTATGTGCTTTCGCGACCAGTTAATGCCCGAGGGTCGGGCTATTTGATTGGTCGGGACCAAAGGTAACTTTGACTACACTAGGCTGTGTTGTCGCAGTCTCCCCGGCACCCGCGTTAAATGGCAGTCTCGCCTTAGAGTAAAATGTCGGGTCACGGCAAAGCAGGAAGGCAGAACAAATACCAATATTGTGTAAGCCACCTGTGCAATTATATCAAATCCATATAGTCATAGAATTTTTCATCTTTCCTATCAATAAATATTTCTAGTACATAGTGTACATGTTGTAGGTCCTTAACAAATTTAATTGCTAAAATGTCTTAGCGACATAAATAAGTGTAGTCACTGTTAGGTATTTTAGCTTGTTAATTTTGAGCGGTGGTCAAAATTGATCAAGTTAGATTTCGAGAAAGAGATTGTTCGAAAAGGGTTCTCCTACCAAATTAGAACCCTGGGGAGAAAAATAAAATAAAATAAAATAAAATAAAATAAAATAAAATAAAATTTTTAAAAAAATCAAAACAAATTAAAAAATAAAAATATTTTAAAATATATATATATATATATATATATATATATATATATATATATATATATATATATAAATTCAAAAGAAAAAAATAAAAAAATAATAAAAAAAAAATAAAAAAATAAAAAAAATAAATTAAAAAAAAAAAAATTTAAAAAAAAAAAAAAAAGATTAGAGTTGGAGTGGGGTGTGTTTGGTGTTATTTCATTTCTTCCTTCTTCTTTTTCTCTTCTTTTCCCATTTCTCTTTCCCACTTTCTTCCTACTTCCTTCTTCCCTCTTTCTTTCTTTTTCCTTCTTCCATCCTTCTTTTCCCTTTCCTTTTACTTTTTCTTGTCGGTTTGTTGATGTTATGTTTCCTTGAGCTATCACTATTTGATCCCGGTGTTCTCATCACACTTATCTTGTCACTTGCCGGTTGACTGGTTTTACTGTACCTACATTGTGCCACTACTTAGTGTAATCTTCTCTTTTTTTCCCCTTCTCCTTCTTCCCTTTCTCCCGTTTCTTCCTTTTTTCCTCGCATTACAATGTTTATATTATCCCCCCTTTCCCTTCCTTTCCCCTTTTCTATTTTATTTTATATATTTATTTTAGGGTAATGTTAAGCTGTTCTGCTTTTTTAAGCTAGCGGTATTACTATCCGCTCTGGCCCCTTTAACCGATATGGCCTCGTTAATTATTTATCTATTTGATAGTTATAATTTTTTTTCTTCCGTTTATTTAAGGCATTGTTACGTGGGTCTGTATTTTGAGCTAGCGATGTTATTATCTGCTCTGGCCCCTTGATTGATAAATATTAACTCTTTGACTATGTTTATGTTTATTTACTTATTTGATGGTTTGGATATTTATATTTTGTGTTTTATGTCTATTGATTTTAGGTAATTAAGTATATTTATATAGGTAGCATTTACGTTTTTGTTATACCTTTTATCTAGAATTTGGGGGAATGATGTAACTGAGTCAAGTTTTCTTTGTTGTAGTTGGAAGACGGTACGTTGTCGATGATTTTTTTTTTTTTAATATGAATTAAGGTCGCATGCGCAACTATGTGCTTTCGCGACCAGTTAATGCCCGAGGGTCGGGCTATTTGATTGGTCGGGACCAAAGGTAACTTTGACTACACTAGGCTGTGTTGTCGCAGTCTCCCCGGCACCCGCGTTAAATGGCAGTCTCGCCTTAGAGTAAAATGTCGGGTCACGGCAAAGCAGGAAGGCAGAACAAATACCAATATTGTGTAAGCCACCTGTGCAATTATATCAAATCCATATAGTCATAGAATTTTTCATCTTTCCTATCAATAAATATTTCTAGTACATAGTGTACATGTTGTAGGTCCTTAACAAATTTAATTGCTAAAATGTCTTAGCGACATAAATAAGTGTAGTCACTGTTAGGTATTTTAGCTTGTTAACTTTGAGCGGTGGTCAAAATTGATCAAGTTAGATTTCGAGAAAGAGATTGTTCGAAAAGGGTTCTCCTACCAAATTAGAACCCTGGGGAGAAAAATAAAATAAAATAAAATAAAATAAAATAAAATAAAATTTTAAAAAAAAATCAAAACAAATTAAAAAATAAAAATATTTTAAAATATATAGAGGATACCTGCTTGAAACGAGTGAATAACGGATACATTTCATCGAGTGGATGAAAATACTAGAGTTTCTCATCCAAGAGATGAAATGTATCCGTTATTCACTCGTTTCAAGCAAATATTCTTTTTATTTTATGCTGACATAAATTTATATAGAAAGAGGATTGAAGCTCCAAGTCACCAAGTTTGTCTTGGAAGAGGATTGAAGCTCCAAGTCACGCGGACGTGAAGGAAAACATATCTACGTTACTACAGTTAGGTGTCGTTGTGTACATTCTAATCATGCTTGCCGTATATCTTTGTGTTTTGGAGGTCATATTGCTTTTGATGTAAATATTCACATCAATAGACAGACAACTTGGATCTTTATCCTTGAGGTTCACTGAACTTGCTTCGTTAATTCGTACAAACTCCAGATTTACAAGTTTGAAAAGAAAAGAAAAAAGAAACAAAACACCATGCCACTTAATACTGCACCACTCCTAACTATATCGATGTGAATGTGTACGTCAAAATGTTTAAGTGAGATACAAATAAATTGTCAGTTGCAAAACACGAACCAGTACTGTGACCGTTCAGTAGCTGATGTGGTAAGAAGAAATGGTACAATACACAACGGAGGAATTTAAGTTCACATTCCAGTCTGCACTCCAATGGGAACAAGTTGAGAGCGTTTTTATTATTTTGCCATACTACCTTCGTACCAAAACATTCAATCATTCATCATAAACAATTTCATTGGCTAGACAAATTTTCTTACCGCGTTCTCTTCGAATTGACTTTAGTAGCTTTTCACCTAGTTTCGAGATAGGTCGTGTTTCACCGCTAGATTATTTATATTTAAAAAAAGAAGTAAAACTAAAGCAAGAACAATCGTACCCTGGTCAATCCCACAGAAATTATGTCAATTTTATAGTCAAATACATCACAGCGTATTTAGATTAACTATTTTGTGAGAATGTTTTAGTCGTATTTATTATCAGTTCACTCTGGTGATATTTTAAAATCGTGGACCTTTCCTATGGATTTGATTTTCTAAGTGGGATGTGTGTTTCCTTGATTTTTTATAAGGGAAAATATACCACAAAAACAAGCGTAAGTGTCGTGATTCTTTTTAAAAGTAGGTATAACATAGTCTCTCTCTCTCTCTCTCTCTCTCTCTCTCTCTCTCTCTCTCTCTCTCTCCGTCGTAAGACGTATTGATTGAAATCCTAATGGTAGATGTTCCCGTTTGAAGAAACCTCTCCAAAATTTTAATTAGTAGGTACCATAATTTCCGTTTGTCATGTAATTTGTTTGTCAAACACTACACCCTTACAAATAGTAAATCAGTGAATCGTTCGATGAATTAAAATGTTGAGTTGACAAACTTGTACAATTCAGGTATCGGAGCTTTATCCTTATTTTTGGCACTGCAATGTGTCACGGAAATTTTTTAAGCATGAGATCTATCATTTTTCAGAAAGGAAACAACTACAAGACTATTTCAAGAATGACGCGAGTGATCTTGCACTGTATAACCCTGCTTACGGCTAACTTTGAAATCCAAAACCAGAACCAAAACGGAAGAAATGTAACAATGTTCAAGATTGACACGAGTGACATTGCATTTAAGACCCTGTCTATGGCTAACTCTGAATTTCAAATCAAAACACACCGCTTAGACTGTCGATAGAACAAAGCACGTTTTGGTGCTGCCTTTTCCCCTTCGCCCTTAGACTTGTGAAAATGTGGCAACATTGTTGGTAGCGTATGCTGAGAAACACATGACATCCCTTAAATTTGAGATATGTTAAGTAGTCAGTGGACAATAAATATCACACTACCTTTTTATTAATGAATGAAAACCATGAACATATTTCATATAGAATGTATGGTGTTCTTAATTATCCTTGTTTTGTTTTCCTTTCCTTCTGTGTGGATAGGAGATTGTGTAATTTTATTTTCCTTCCCTTCTGTTTTGATAGGAGATTGTGTGGTTTGTTTTCAGGGCCACTCATATACCTCGAAAAGATATTTGCTCTCTTTGCCTCAGTTTCCTTTGTCACTCGACAGACCCAAATAATATTCCCATGTTAAATTTCCCTTGTCGCTAGATAATCCCAAATAATATTCCCCATGTTAAATTTCCCTTGTCTCTAGATAGTCCCACCATGTTAAATTTCTCTTGTCGCTAGATAGTCCCACAAATTTCCCATGTTAAATTCCCTTTGTCGACAGGGTATCCCAAACCTTTTTTGACTGGATTTCCCATTGTCGCCAGGGTATCCCCATTAACTACTGATAGCAATACAGTCATTATACCCTGTGTGAATATGTTACACATGATTTACAACTGCTTTAAGCACGAGCACTGGTGCATAGATGCACACAATAAAATATGTTCATTTTACCAAAACTGTAACGTCTGAAGAAAAAAATAGTGATCATTCTTGAAGCGCATTTCCAAAAGAGTTCATATTTTACATAGGAAATGAAATCAACGTTACACATCTTGCTTTTTGAGCCCTATCTATTCAATGAAAATAGGTTCATACAATAATTTCATACCTCCAAGTTATGTTGCAGATTATTCTTGTCTGATTACGTTTTTCTTACTTATATATTATGTACTTGCTCGATTTCCTAAACTCTGCCACATTAGAATAGGAACTCTTTTTATTACAATGTACGAATTTCTGATGACCACTATCAGTTTTTGGCCATCCATGGCCCAAATCGTTGGTACGATATTCAACAAGCTTCTGGTAAAGGTATATACTGCACACTATCCTTAACGCACGCATACACAGCTAGATAGCTAGCTAGCTAGCTAGCTAGCTAGATAGATAGATAGATAAATAGATAGATAGATAGATAGATAGATAGATAGATAGATAGATAGATAGATAGATAGATAGATAGATAGATAGATAGATAGGCAGGCAGTCAGGCAGGCAGGCAGACAGACAGACAGACAGACAACAGACAGACAGACAGACAGACAGACAGACAGATAGATAGATAGATAGATAGATAGATAGATAGATAGATAGATAGATAGATAGATAGATAGATAGATAGATAGATAGATAGATAGATAGGCAGGCATGCAGACAGACAGACTGACATACATACAACAGACAGACAACAGACAAACAGACAGACAGACAGACAGACAGACAGATAGATAGATAGATAGATAGATAGATAGATAGATAGATAGATAGATAGATAGATAGATAGATAGATAGATAGGCAGGCAGGCAGGCAGACAGACAGACAGACAGACAGACAGATAGATGATAGAGATAGATAGATAGATAGATAGATAGATAGATAGATAGATAGATAGATAGATAGATAGATAGATAGATAGAGACAGACAGACAGACAGACAGACAGACAGACGTGTTGTTTGCAGCAAAAAACTGGCAGATGTCGGTTAACAAATGCAGGCTCAAAGTAAATCTATAAGGAAATAATAAACTTTCATTTGTTTTCGTTCCTAAATGCAAAGCCACTTTTTTCAGGATGCGTTAGAAACATTAAAACTAAAATCTATTATTGTAACCCGCAACAGCTGAAGCTCTGTTTTACTTCTGTTCATTATTAGTGTTGTACAAGTAGATGACAATAACATGCGTCATGTGTAACTGTCCTTATAATCTGTGCACAATTAATAATGTTAAAATACAGCCTTCGCTGTGTGGAGAGACAATCGCTGAATTGTACTACTATTTAATTATTTATGTATCCCAACATTCTATACCGAGTCAGTCTCCCAGAACAAGTGTTTAATAAGCTCATATAATATAACACGTGTTTAATAAGCTCATACAAGTGGGTATAAACAAAAGAAAAGATGCTCAATTTCATAGAAATGCTGAAAATAACGAAGAGTGTAACATATACTAGTATACGGTGAATCTGCAAAAGAACAAAACGATAGTGACAACGGTTTTAAGTTGATTGATGCGTTCTAACATGCAAAACAATACTGACAGAAAATGTAATGTGGATTAAAGATAGCAAACGTAGACAGGTACAAACAAAAAATTACCAACCCGTATATGATTTTTGCGTTGAGAAAAAAATGAGCGTCTTAAACCATATGCATTTTTGTTTTGCTTACAAGGAGTTCGAAATTGAAATATGGGTATGAACATGTTTACATAAACAAAGAGTCACTTTTTCGACTGCAAGAACAAACTAACAATGTTTCCTACCTTAAATAGTTTCAGTTTGTTTTTATGTTTTCTAATTTCATGGCGATTGTTTGGGGGTTTGGTTTCTTTTTTTTTTCTAGTCATATCATTATATATATATATATATATATATATGACAGTGCTTTTATTACGACGTTGTTTATCATAGAAGATTGTATTGGTATTTGCTTCTGTCTGGTGAGGTCTTTCACAATTTGGAATGCCTTTTTGCTGTTATTCTTTACCCGACTGCTCTCTACTTCTGTGCACATTTGTCGAATCCAATCTTATTTTCCTTTCTTAAAGTGGTTTTCTCCTGATATTTTCTGTTCATTTCTCGGTACTCCATTGCCCCTGTTGTGTGTCTGGTGTTTTTGAGGTCTGTTCGGACATGACACTGATTCAGAATCTCTTCTGTAACCCAGGGCTTTTTCATCGGGCGATGGAGCCCAATGATGACCTTGGTAGCTGTTGTCATGACTATTGAAAGTGGCTGTGATCACGTTCACATCAACATCCATCACAAGGAGTGGATCAAATGTTCTCCAATTAGGAGCATATCCATATTCAAAATGTTTAAATAATCAATATAAAACGAATCCGTGATTAACAGCTCTGTATTAGCCACATACAAATTATTTGTATTATCATTACGCTTAATGTGAGAACATAGGTTAGCACCTAACTTTATATTTTTACAGGATAATGTTATTTTTAAATTATATTTCCATAGAAGCTTTGATCTGTAACTGATCAAATTCAGTTGTTTTTTTTTTAACACTGAGGTGTTCCAAATGTGTATAAATCTGAGGATTGTATTATATACTCTAGTAGACTCGTGTCCAGTCTAAGGAAACCAATATAATATCCCTATTCACAACAATATATTCTACCGTTTGGAAGATAAATATCAAATGTACAGCATACCTGAGTCAAACGTTTACTAAATTCGTTCAAATAATTATTTATAGATTTGTTACGCCTATCAACTTTATCAGGTCAATATATTGCAAACCATAGTGATCAATAGAAATTAAAATCATCATTAACTATACAATCATCTATACAAGCAATTATAAAATTAACTTCATGAGTCAGCAACCAGTACATTTCGTTTTCGGTAACACTTGCAAGATCTTTCATATAATACATAAAAGGAATTAGAGACCCAGTCATCATATTACGACAACGCCAGTAGAAGCCCATTCATAATGGGACGTCAACGTCATTAGACGCCCAGTCATCAAATTACGTCAACGCCATTAGAGTCCCAGTCATATGATCTCAAAAGGATTATATGTATTTTCATCCTATTCAGATGAAGTTGATGGCTATATAGAAACACAAACTAGTATGACGCAATTTTAAGTTGAAAAAAGTGCTTGTTCAGCAAGATAGAAATACAGTCATTATACCCCTGTGTTGGTGCATCTATGATTTGTTTGATTGTTTTAGGATTTTTAACGTAGCTTTAAAAACATTTCAGTCATATCGCTACGATGTCTGCCGTGAGGTAGTTTATACTATGTCTAGCACTGGGGCCGAAGACATGTAGCATGTTGTCCCACCCAGTCATATTATCCTGACACTAGACCGACCCGTCCTAGCACTAACTTTTTAATGCTGAGCACCAAGCGAGGCAGCTGTCATAACTATTTGTGCACGTCTTTGGTACGACTCGGCTGGGGATCAAACCCACGATATCCTACTTCCTCTGCAGACGCTCTAACCACTAGGCCACCGGAGCGATTGATGAATCTATGAAGACATTAGTAAAATTTATTAATGTTTATTTCACTAAAAATGTATAGTCTCAAAGCTAATTAGTAATCACGTTGAAGAACGTTTCCAAATAAGTTCACAACATTTTACATAAGGAAATGAAATTAACGTTACACATCTTGCTAATTTGTGCCCTGTATATTCTATGAAAATATGTTAATACAATGATTTCATACTTCCAAGTTAGGTTGCAAAAAATACTCTTGTCTGATTAAATTTTTATTCCTTGTATCTATGTACTTACTCGATTTCCTAAACTATACCACATTAGTCTAGGAACTATTTTATTACAATGTACGAATTTCTGATGACCACAATCAGTTTTTGGCCATCCATCGCCCTACTTATTGGTATTTAACAAGCTTCAGGTAAAGGTATATACTACACACTATCCTTAACGCATGCACACAGAGGTAGGTAGGTAGGTAGGTAGGTAGGTAGGTAGGTAGGTAGGTAGGTAGGTAGGTAGATAGATAGATAGATAGATAGATAGATAGATAGATAGATAGATTGTTTGCTAAAAAAAAACTGGCAAATGCAGATTCAAAGTAAATCTATATGGATATAGTTATGTTTTCATTTTTATTTGTTTCTAAACGCAAAGCCATGTTTTCCGGATGCGTTAGAAACATTAAAACTGATATCTATTATTGTAACCCGCAACAGCTGAAGCTGATAGATAGATAGATAACGATAACATTAAAGAACATTAAAGATAGTCTTTTAAATTTGTGCAAATTCGATGATATGAAACCGTTTGGTGCCATATGTATGTTTAAACCCTAGCACTGATTTCTTAATTGAAAATAGTATTTAAATCCATCTTATTATATTCCCCGTGTTTATTTATCCGTGGTAAATGTTAGAGAAAGCAAATACGTTACAAAGATAATATATGTGGTCTTCTCCCATTGAAATCACCGCAAATTAACTCTTAATTCTTGTTTCAAATTAAACGAATTATTAGAATTTATTGTTGATTACTTCCACAAACATACACAATCCAATTAAGTATACAATGATTCTTAACGTTGAACTATAGTAATCAAACATACAGCTTTTATAACTTTAAACAGACTTGGTAATGTATACATTTTAAGGCCAATCAACCTGCTTAATTAACAATAGTGCTTTTACATTCATACAAAGACATACATAACTAAGTAATATTTAACTGGTATTTAGTGAAGTTAATATCATGGAATCTGACAAAATAGAATCCCCAAAGTGAATCTGTTTATATTGGTCTCGAAAGCGATAATGTGCTAAAAGTTGAAATTTTAAAAGTTAAAATTATACATTTACTGCCCGAAAACTGCGTCGAAAGACATGGATGCCGAATTTTTTTTTTTTTTTTTTTTTGGGGGGGGGAAGCTTCCTCTCTCAGATATACGGACGCCTATGGATCATGTGATGAAAAAACAAGCGTTAAACCGAAAACAAAATATTTAATATTTCCTCAGACATGATATCAAGCTGCTGAACATCTGCTTTAACGTAGCAGCATATGCTGATATGAATATAATTTACACCAAGCTGGCATTGAATATTATTTATCTTTAAAAAATTCAACTGTTTCAGTAGCTATTCCTTCCAGTAATTTCTGGTACTGGCAGGATTTCATATTACGTTTGCTCACATGCACCACGCATCTAAAAGTTTAAAAACAAAATAAAAAGGTGCAAGACATTTAAATGCAGCAATTAAACCAAAGCAATGAAACATTAATGATATGCTCCAAAGTTACCGTCACAGCCACATATTATTTTTGCTGAAATAATTCACTTTGGTTTAGCTCTCGCTATCGGCCAAATATCGATAGAAATATATGTGCGCATGTTACCCCAAACTAATTTATAGTTATAACGCTCCCATGATCTGACCTATTGAGAGGCATACAAGGCAACACAATCCACTCAAAACAGCTAAAGTAGATAAAGCATTGATGCGGACCAGTCTCATTGCAGGATTGCTCCGGACTATTAACGTTTGTAAAGCCATATTAGTTTTCAATTCATTTTTATGAGACATGCCACACTACACGTTTATAATGTAGAACACAGCATTTCAGTTTGTTTGGCTTTTTTTGGTTGCCTGTTAATCAGAAAGCGTCAGATTCGTATGTTTATGGGTTGATTGTGCTATACCTTCCTCCTATGGCACGGCCGGGATGGTTGTTTCGGTGTGCCATTGGAAAATGCACTTAATCTCGACCTCCTCGGTATGGTGTAGCCGTAAATGTACATTACCATTAACAAACATACAAATCTTGGACATTTTCTGAGACTATTACTGAGATCTATACTAGCCCAGAATAGCAAATTAGTTTATGCGATTTGCTGCATACATATAAGCCATTAATCTTGTAACCTTAATGTTTTGCTGATAAGTGTTCTGTTTTATACGGTGCGCTTTTCATTTATTTTGTGTAAAAAAAAAATAGTCGCACGTGCTAGTTCAACTTTAGTCTTATTTGCATCACATATTTACCATGTAAATATCATGTAATTTGATGAAGTTCTGTCGGTTGGGCAAGCCAGTCTGTACACATTCTCTGTTCACAGAGGTGCGTTTATTTAATTCTGTAAGTTAACATTTAAACCACACTTGTATATAGGGTGGATTCATCTGTTATATATGTTCTGAGCAATACCTTTAGTTTAATTTCCTTTTTGTTAGTTTCTGTTTGTATGATGACAAAGAAAACCCTGTAGGGGTAAATTGTTCGTATTCAGACAGACGATGCCATTTTCCACCAGTTTCGTTTAGTGTTGATAAATGGCCGCCAACTGTTGATTGTCCGTGGGGTGGGGGTGGGGTCAAAGTTTTTCCAACGATCGCAGCAAATCATTGAACAGATTATTGCTCAATAATTGCATGGTCTTGCTTGTATCTATGAGAATCACAAAGTTACACGTTATGATATCTGAACTTTGAAACCATATGATATCGAAAAACTGCAGACTGATTATTATTATAATCTTTTCACTAAACAATGCAGAATATAAGGTTAATTTATCTTCTTTGTGAAAACTTATTTCCTTTTATTTATTCATATACTTAGACGTGAGCATGTGTAGTGAATTCTTTAGATAATGGCTTAGGTAAAATATATGTTAAATAACACATAGTTAATTTTTCATTATGAGTGTGGGTTAAATATTAAGTACATTATCAATAGAGGCAAACATTTATTTGGGTCTGGGTTTGGAATATTAGTATATTCCATGGGTAAAACATTTGTACTGGATGTTTAATACATTCTGTCTTATAATTTTAATAAACAATGTGCCATTAGACAACCCCGAATGTTATATAATGGAACATTCCCTTAAATGACAAGAGTATATCACAACATGATAATTGTGACCTAGGTTAAATATAAGGGTTTATACTCTTGTTAACTTGAAATATTAGTCATGATTACTTTGTGATCAGAATCAAAATTATTTGTATTGTCATGTTCATTTATTTTATTAGGGTGGAATTATTTATTCAAATTATTTTCTGCAAAAGAACATCTAGGATTATATTATTGAGTTTAATGGAATACTCATAAATCATCACACGTCAGACCACCGATTTAATAGTATTATCAAAACTACAGGTACTTCAACACCTTCAGTGTTTGATCTTACATCGAAGACCACTTATATATATATATATATATATATATATATATATATATATATATATATATATATATATATATAGAGAGAGAGAGAGAGAGAGAGAGAGAGAGAGAGAGAGAGAGAGAGAGAGAGAGGTGGATGAATCGATAGAGCTGAACTTATTTAATAATAATAATAATAATAATAATTTTGTATAGGGCCTAATTTTTAGAAGCTCTAAGCGCTTTACAACATCTATAATGATATGACTACACTACAGGAAAACAAAAACCACGACATTGGAAAACAAAATCCTGCTGAAAACAGACAAGGTACAAAACATTATTAGGCATCTATAGATGATCATTAAAAATTATAGTCATGATCACAAATTAGACAAAAATATAGATATACATAACAATGAATTTTCTGCAGTATTTTGTAATATCAAGTGGCAATTTTCGAAAACTTATCTAACTCTATGTATCCCTCAACGCTCATTTTAACTTGCGTTTAAATTGGTATTAACATGCAGTGTAGGTAAATGAAATATCAGAATATATCATTTAAAAATTGAACATATTTTCTTGTCATATAATTTGGATTGATTGCAGTTTGTTACTCCAGCCTGTGTTGCCAAGTTCCACAACATATGCATACAGTTGGTGTTGGTGTTTGTCACTGCAATCTTTGAGTGAAATAAACACGGTTTTATTTTCCTCTCAGCCATATGAGTGAAATGTACAGAATGTTTAATATTTATGTCCAAAATAACCCGCATAACGCCAGTCATGAAGGCATCATCCACCGGACAATAAGGCAGTCTTTCTGCTAAATCAAGCATATCAGGTATTGCGTCATAAGGCAAAATGTATGATGTTCCGCTAACGTAAGGTGGGTATCTAGAGCTTGGAAGTTCGTCTTTCTTAACTGAATACTTACCTGTTCTCAGTACACGTCCTCCGTAACGATACAAGTATCCATGTATGGTTTTGTTGTTAATATCTGGATCTCTCAATAAATACTCGGAAAGTCTAGCTATATTAATAAATGTATCATCGTCAACTTTCAGGATATATTTGACACTATTGCAATATGTCTTTACCCATCTTAGACCATACATCATTTTTCTTGTTAGATTATACCTCGACTCGACGAAATCAAATTGTACGATGTCTTTGTACATAGTACTTTCCTCTTGCAAGAGTCTGTCCAATACGGTTCTATTTGTCATTCTTCCAACCATGAATACCAATTTAGTAGATGTGTTAAAATAAGAGGATTTCTGAGTCGTAGCACCACCCCACGTGCTCCTTATGGCTTGTCTCTCCTTGGTATTGATAGGTAGGGAAAGTACAAATACCAAGAGAGACGGAGATAAAGCCTTACATATATCTGCTCCATCTATTACATGCTTTGTGGCATAAGATGTTAAAATGTTATCCCATGACTTAAAATAGATCTTTCTGATATTTTTGATTCTCGATAGAGTGAATCCGTTCCACAAAGCTGCAACATTCGGAAGACTAGTTTGCAGTTGAGCAAATGTTTCTACATATTTATGTATTTTAGAATGCGTACGATGGACAAGATTTGCACTTAAAAAGATAATAAATGCAGATGTCGACACCAAAACCAAAAGGATATATTCCTTCTTCATTCTTGCCATTTTTTAAGCTTCAATGTCCTCTATCTGAAAAACAGTAAACAATGTAAAACCAATTGTCCAACGCGATAAAAGTTATGGTTTTGTATCAAGTTAAGGGTAAATTAAGGGCAGATTTTGGCCCCAATGAGATTCCTGTAAAACTATTATAAATATACGTGGCCCCGGTTTCTTCACTAAATATGTATTTAATTCTTATTCATGATTGCTTGTAACAAAGGAAGTAAAGATAAAAACAAATTGTGATCTCTGTTGCGGAAACCAATTTTCGTGGAAGATAAACAGTAACGTAAATGCATCTTTGAAGACGACTGAGAAAAAGAAATATCTGTGCATACAGTATGCCGAATAGTCCAAAAATTAACAGTATGTACAAAAGTCTTTGTTTTGCAAAGTATTTGTGTCAAATGCTGGTCATTATCATTGACACCTATGTTCGTTTTCATTTAAAAACAAATATATTTAGAGGTTTGTTTAACAGTTATTTTGACAAAATGTTGCCTTGTTTGGCACAGAATATTAAGAAACGTTTTACGAAGATGAAACACAAACGATTTCGAACCTTAATAATAGCCGTTTGTTGCTATAATGCAAAAGTAGGAATCAAAACCTAAAGCTCATAACATTATTAACTAAAGCAGTTTGTGCATGTATCGGCATGTTTAAACCTTTATTATACTTTTTTTTCTGACCAATGCGATCCAATTATTCCTTGTATTGATCATTAATAACCAATTTAGATACTTGTATACAATGTTCCAGAATAGAGTAACGTTTACGGCATACGACACTTTTCTCTATTGTACGGTTTTAGGTCAAGGATTTTAATTCTGGTATCTTAATTGTACAAACTGGATAGGCACCTCTTTCTAATTTTATTTGATACGAGACTCCAAAATGAGGTAAAAGAAAGAAAAATACAACAGCCGCTAGTTTATTAGAAAATGTATTTGTTCCATTCATACAATGATTATATCAGCAACCTCATTAATGTTACAAATACAAAAAAAAAGTTAAGTAAATTCCTGCCCTCAAATACCGTGAAAGAACATTTTCCTCTGATGTACAGAAATAAAGCGAACCTATTATGTCCATTATATTAGTTGACTAAAACTGCTAGAGTTAAAAAGATAAACATGTATAAATACTTTAAAAGAAAATCCAATATGCCTCCCACGAAACTAAACTAAAGCCTTAAATACAAGTATAACCAAATGTTTAATTTACAGCTTAATTATGAAACAAGGAGCAAACGCTCAGACGTGTTAAATGTCGAAAATGTTTCATGCATTTATTGGGAATTCATTCACAAGTATAATTTATCAACAGCTGCACACGCATGAACACATTCTCAGATGAAACCCGAGGTAGCTGAGTCATGTAAAGTAATCGCCATCACAGATCACCTATCTGGTTGGTTTCGAGTCTCCTGTTCGGCCAGTGTGGGTATGGGGAAGAAGAAAAACTTGTCAGTAGCTTGTCCTGGGTCGGTGGTTCTTTTCAGAATTTGTCTTGGTTCTTCCAGTCAGATATACTGACCCTCTGTGGATCATGTGCTGAATACAACAGCAAGGCAACAAACAATATTCCCTCAGACACTACATCCAGCTGCTAAACATCTGCTTTAAAGTAGCATCATACTCTGATATGAATATAATTTACACCAGGCTGGCAATGAATACTAGTTATCTTTAACAAAACAATTCAAATATTGCAGTAACTATTCCTGACAGTAATGTCTGGTACTGACAAGATGTAACATTACGTGTTCTCACATGCATCACGCATCTACAAGTTGAAAAAAGAAAATGTGAAAGACATTTAAAATGCAGCAATTAAACCATGTCAAAGTATTAAAGATAGCCTCCAAAATAACAGTCACCGCCACAAAGTTTCTAACTGAAATAATTCACGTTGCTTAAATGTCGCTATCTGCCAAATATTGATTTAAATAAATGTGCGCATGATATCCCAAACTAATTTATAGTTATAACGCTCCCATGATCTGACCTATTGAGAGGCATACAAAGCAACACAATCCACTCCTAACAGCTAAAGTAGATAAAGAATTATGGCCTACAATTGATGCGGACCAGTCTCATTGTAGGATTGCTCCGGACTATTAACGTTTGTAAAGCCATATTAGTTTTCAATTCATTTTTTATGAGCCTTGCCACACTACACGTTTATAATGTATGAACACAGCATTTCAATTATTATGGCTTTTTTTTGGGTGGGCTTTTAATCAGAAAGCTTCAAATTTGTAATTTATTGGATAATTGTGCTATACCTTCCTACTATTGCACGGCGGGATGGTTGTTTCGGCGTGCCATTGGAAAATGCAATTAACCTTGACCTCTTCGGCATGGTTTGGACGTAAATATGCATTACCATTAACAAACATATCCAAATGTTGGACTAGTATCGAAAACACACAAGGTTATGCAATATGCTGCATAAATATATACCACTTGATCTTGTAAATTAACAACGTTTTCATACTTTGTCGAGCGTTCTGATTATTTTTCATTTATACTCTCGATGCATTCACATGTCTCCTTTAAATAGATCGCTTAGTTTGTTTAATTTCAAAGTTTGTTATGAAATGTTCTATTTGCAACAGGAACAATGCTGGAAGGACATTTGCTAGGAAATTCTTTATCTTCGGTGTGTGCTGCTATTGGATTGATTATCGTTGTATATATGCTTTTAGAGCCGAACGACATTCAGAACAAGGAATAGAAAATAAAAGATTAGATTAAGAAAGGTACATCAAATTGCATGGATCATATCTAATGTAGTGCAATCAATCTGCGAAGAAATGTGCTTGTATGTGCCCTTTGCAACTAATGAACTTTACATTGTATCTGCATTCACGTGGTTATTAATCATCCCATCCTTTATCCATTGTTGCCAGTGGTCAAGTGCATTTCCGATTGCCTGATCCATATTAAGATATTTATAATTAGCTAACCGTCCGAGGAACAGAACAGTCCGTCGTTCTTTTTCTGTTTCTTTTTCAGCCAACTGCTGATAGGTGGCGTAGAGTTTAGTGTTGCGTTCATTTGGTACGGGATAATAAGGGTCTCCATGGGAAGTGCTGTACTCTCGAACAAGTGTGGTATGTGCGGATCGTTGATTCAAAAATTGCTTGAATTCCACAGTGCGTGTATACGGCACACGCATACTCGGTTCATTCACCACACTCGCTGGTTGCATTACTTTATCTTTATCCCCCATTTCAAATGTATCTTCCTCAAAACGCAATGAACGATATTCCAAACGATCTAACCCTCGTGAAGCGAAGTAGCCATCAATTGGACCAGTGAACACAGTGAAGTTAACGCCGTTGAAGCAGTGTCGTTCTTGAAAATAGTCAACATTTAAACGAACCTCGATTTGAGGATGGTTCAGTAAGTCCTTGAAAACGCCCGTGTAACCACATGAAGGGAGCATCTGAATAGGATCAGTAAAATAACGATCGTCCATGTTATACCGTAGAGGGATACGTTCAAGGACACTTGCGTCTAGGTGTTCTGGGGACTTATCCCATTGTTTCAATGTATAACTATGAAAGAAGTCATTGTATATACGATGTCCAAACCTGCTCACAGCAGATTCCATGGAGTTCTTGTAAGGCGCTTGAAATGTGATAGATCTGGTTTCTTCGGCTAACCATCGTCTCATGTCTTCCTCGTTTTGAACCGAAGAATCGTATAGCTTTTGAATCGTCTGTATGCATATCGGAACTGGTGCATATGCAAAGTCATCACTGCCATCTCGAGTGTATATTTTGGCAAGTACCTTGTGCTCCCATGGTTCCCATGAACCGAAAGCTGATATGAAATTCCATACGTCTTGTCGAGTGGTATGGAAAAGGTGAGCCCCGTACTTTGATATACGAATTCCGAACTGGTTAACATAATCGTAACAGTTTCCGCCTATATGGTCGCGCGAATCTATCACCATAATTTTCTGCTTTGTATTTTCAGCAAGCAGCCGTGCGATCACAGAACCAGAAAATCCAGCACCAACGATTAAAGCGTCCACATTCATTGCAGAGGAGAGAAATCTTGCCTAGAATGGTAAGAGGATTAAGGAACGTTAGATAACTTGAATAAAGTTTCTTAATCAATTTTTGTCTTCATAAATGTATTTCAGCGTCAAACAAAACTTGTCACTCACAAAGTGAAGGTTTCTGATTATAAAGTTTAATAGATGAAACACATTTGATTTATTTTTCTGGAGTGCAGAAGCATACATGTATTTGAGTTGGTATTGAAGAGAATTAACCAGATTGACGATTTAGCGGTGAGTTTTCTCAGACTATTCTTTCCACTAGCTGCATCTACGGGATTACGAGGTCACCTGAGTGGGTCATCAATGTAGCGCATCTGCAATGGAGAGGAAATGTGCGCGTGCAAAGTATTAGTGACAAAGGATTCGCGTCAAGGTCCTATTCAATGTAAAGATATAACAGTTATTAATGAATAATAATGTTTGTGAAAAGAACATTTCCTGTTAAAGTATTCCAAAGAAATTGGGGTGGGGTGGGGTGGCAATTTCTGGATACACGTCATTAGCTTATGGCAATAATACAGCACTGATTAAGATGCATTAGAAAATGTAACAGCTCCACATAACATGAAATCTTGACAAAGACATGATCGTGGATCTTGCTTTTATATCTACATAACTCTGAGGATCCAGTATAAATTGTAACCTGAGAAACATTGAAACAATGAATTCAAGGCAGGAGTTCAGAAATCCAAATATTTTGTAACTCTGCGTTATCCATTACTTCTTTATTGGAGTTCTTTATTGGGAGTTTTTCAGGTGACTGTTTAGGACTAGATTCTGTGGTCTGCGGATTGGAGTTTGTCCCATGTTATACCTTTTAGAAAGGTACTGTTTCCTCATTACCTTGGAGGTAATTATTAATGTGTTGAGGTGATCGTAAATCACAAACGAAGTAATCTCTTGCAGCGTATGGTTTGTTATTTGCTTCTTGTGTCTTATTCAAACGTTGAAGTGTTCTCTCAAGTCCATTCAATTTGTCTTTAGTTTTGTATGTATCAATCCTTTTGCCCATTTAATATCTTACACGAGGCTATCCAGCTTCTTAAGAATTTGGTCCAGGCATTTATTTAATATCCAGCCAACCTGTCAGAGGTGATTTAAATGAAACAGTTCTTTCGTCCAATCCATTCATATTAAAGATCACCGATATTTTCATTACAGAATTTCATCTGAAACCGCTTCGTCATGAGATAATCTATGTTGGAGTTTGGACTGAGACAAGGAAATCTCAGTCAAGGGGTTACATTTGTCTCCCTACGAGCCTTACCGGGTGGAAGACATTTCATGTACCGCTACATGGATTTGCTTCTTTCGGTCCACACCCCCAACATAGATTATTGTTCTCACCCAATATTTTCCTTTAGAGTAAAAAGAACTCTTCCCTAGTGTAATATATTACACGTCCAAATGTTTACATGCGGCTCATTGATAGAAATATGTTAATGAGGGCTGTCATGTGACCGTTGCCTCCGAAGTACAGTTCATACGCGTGAGCAAGGAAAAATAAAAACTTCTCTTAATGAGGTAGTATCACATGTAATACATGAATGTTATTTAAAATTAACAATAATTAATATTTATTACAAGAATAAATTTCATTTTCATTAGTTGCCATTTCGACAAGCTATACATTACGTAAGGCAACAATACTGGTTACACATCTCTCCTGTAGATATATGTATTACAAGTTGTAACAAAATATAACATGTTGCATTAGATTATCCATGGCTAATTAGAAAGCCGTGACACTATCGTATAAGATTTTCTTTGAAGGAGCTGAAACTGACACTTGTGTTGTAATTAATATTGATTGTAAAACAAACTTCCTCAGTATGAAAGAACCTCCAAATACAAAACCTAGAGGATAACCATATGATAAACTTGGAAAATTTATTTATCTGTCGATGGGATGGCAATTGCATATGGATTAATGTGCGTTAATTGTCATTAACAATTGTAGAAATTGTGGGACTCAGCTTGGGACAATTGAGATACTTTTAACAAAATTATCATAAAGCATGTTCAACAGCACATTTATGGCTGTTGCTAAGTTTTCTGTAGTTATTGAGAGAGCTGGGATTTTAGTGGCTGCCAATGTGTTAAGCCTGGTGGTCCCTTGATCCATATAATATTTGTTGGAGGTTTGGACAAAGACCAGGAAATTACAGTCAAGGTATATTATTTGTCTCCACGAGGACATCAAGTGTAGGTTTATATGCCTAGTCTATGTGCATGGATCAGTCTCTTCTGTCCTAGTTCATTCCAGACAGCTATATGTCTATCCTATCTATAGCATATTCAATTTTCAAGTCAGCGTCATTAAATGTAACTAACCATGTATAACGTGTTTCACACGAAGTATTTAAAATTAGTTGGGCAGCTTTTAGCTACATTTAAATGTACTGGGTTACGCCTGCATATAGTATAAAATTGACTGAGACGACTGGACTGAGATCACTAGACCGAGATAACAAAGGTTAGAAAAAACCGCTCAATTTCTCAATCACATGGGTGAGAAAATGCACAACGTACTATCACTGAACAACTTATTAATATCAGATTAACCAGAAAACGCAACGTATCCCATATATAATTAATAGCCGTTAATGAGTATCTGCTCTAACCACCAATCAATTGATTGCAGTGTATTTGTATAGCAACAATTACAAGTTCAGTAATACGCGATAATAAGTTCTAATCTCGAAGGAGCTTCATTTGACCAACCAAATAAATCATTTCCTTCTGAAATATAGCTTTGTCTCAGTTAGACTTGAAATGATAACACGCGCTTGTTGATTGTGGGATTTATTATGAGATGAAATGGTACGAAAGAAGTCTAAAGCAATACCAAGCGGTTACTTAGATTGCTAGACAAATACAATACAGAATTTCACAGAAAAAATTCAATCCACAGTTCACAACCCACACAATGACATTTATAATTTTGTCACAAAAAATTACAAATAATATCTTACCAGATTCGAAGGGTATAATTGTTCTAAATTATATTCCAACCCTGGTCTTCACTTGCGTGAAAGACAAGTACTTTTCAGCTCGTACTGATCAAGGTGCTGTCCGTCTCATGACCCAGAGTAGGAATGCCATAAGCGTTTTGTTAGTTTGGAGGGGAATTGATTTTAATACTCGTGAAGCACGGGCATAATGCACGGTGATCGCTGACTAACTTGCTCGATCACTCGTGACAAACACTCACATTGGTACCCGACACGAGTCCTGTGTCATATATATATATATATATATATATATATATATATATATATATATATATATATATATATATATGATGCATATGCTTTGGGGTATTCATCAATATGACTATTATTGATGCTTTCCTTAGCTTAAAATATGCTACAATTTTTAGAATGATATTTTCACAATAATGTGCTCCGGAAAGATAACTCCTCGTTTGAATCCAAACCCATAATTGTATGTTTCTGAAAAATGTCTGGAAGATAAATGTTCACGTAGCTTATAACCGTTGCCCTCATAAACCTATGTAATAACAGCACATAATCTGTGCGACAGCTTCCGCTCAAGATCGACGATCGAGTTTTGTACAACAGGCTTATGACTACACCACACCAAGGAGTTTTTTAATTGAAATGCTATTTTAATCCCTAATCAACGATATTTTTTAATGGTACAAACTAACAGAATACAATTTCTTTGCCTTTTCTGTGTACACTTTGCGATTTGCTCTTCATGTTATGCTTGTAATAACAATGTTAATTGTTAAATGTATAACTAGAAGTATTGTACGGTAATAACCTACCATGAGTGCTCGTTACCAAGGTATCGATTGTTAAATGATGTTTGAAAATGAATTTTATATGTTCTATAAATTTTCGTCAATATCATATTGCCATCCATTCAGTATTTCAAGTTTGCGAGATATTGCCCTTCTTTTCAATGAATAATGCACTCAAAGTCATATTAACTTGTATTGGAACGGCATCTATAGAAAGCCCTAAGCGTCTGTTTTGGCTGTAGCGGGATGCAACTAAAATAGCACTCTTCCAGAACGATTAGAAAAGGATCAGGTCATCTGGTCGAAATCATGATTGAGTTTTATGTTGCTGTAAGCCATCTTACTCTTCTAAAACTACTGTTAACAAACTGATGTTACGTGCTTTAAATACCTTTTTTTTACGTTAACAAAGGATAACGTGATTTTCTGGAAGGTCATAGAACAAACGTACGATCATTTAAACACGTACACACGGAAAGATCCAGATAAGAATCAACCACTTCTCACCCCACTGAACTAAAAATAAAAAGATGTCCTTGGAAAACAACCAATCATTTCTAAGACCTGTTTATCACTCTGAAGCAAGGTCAGAAAATGAGGCCAACACTTATTATTTACAAGAAAAGCAAAGGTCATAGAGATTTTCTAGAATAATCTCCAAATTAATGAATTTTAAACCCAAAATGACAAATTTGGATCTTACAATTAAAAGTAAATTATTTAAATCAAGCATACGTAACACTGAAAAAAGAGGAACATACATATTTCAAAATGCGCAATGGATGCTTAAACAGTTTTTATCTATGAAAATATTATTGACTGAGATTAAACGGTGACATCCAGACAGCATAGTTTAGCCTTTAAGGAAAATGAGTGCAGTGATGAAGAGTACATAAATTAATCTTACAAGACACATAAGAAATATACGGGGCGAACTGTTCTCTATTATTGTCACTGTAAAAGTTTCATCTCTCGAGAACAAGGAGGTAGTCCTAAATATAAAAAGCTTCGTATCCAAGAAAACGCTAGAAGTTCATAAAAAAAATCTAGAAATCAAGAAAGGGTTTACAATAATGCTTATTAAAACACTGTCACATTCACTAACTTGAATGTTATTTTATTTTGTTCTAGTGAACATGTTACCAAATATTCTTTAGTACACACAGAAGATGATATGTTTTATATGTGTGACAACGAATCGGTTTCAATAGAGAACTTTCATACTCGAGAAGATTTAAATGGATATAAATCTACATACCTTGATTATATTGCATATATTGGCAAATGTATTCATACTTATAAAATAAATAATAATATGAGAAATAGATACAGGAAATATAGTCAACGTATACTAGTAATGGAAGAACCAGCTAGTTTCATGATTGACTAAATCTTGAAGGTAATATCACTTTAAAAATATGAATCTACTACCAACAATATTAGTATAGACTTCAGCTATCACGCAGATTAAAATGTGAGGCGTTTAACTAAATCATTACTCCATATATAAATATGCTTATGATCATAAAAAATATATGCATTCAAAATGTAAACTACTTCCTTCAGATAATTCTCATCACTGCGACGAAAAATCTGACCTAATATCCATAGCACTAGAAATGAATAAATCAACAATGCTTAGAATACCTTCGATATGAAATTTCAAAGTGAAGCATTGGACACAATCAAGTGCTATATGTAATAATTCAAATGCGCCCTCTAGCGAAGAACACATATTTGATTAGGAATTTGTATATGTATACTATATATATATATATATATATATATATATATATATATATATATATATATATATATATATATATATATATATATATACATATATTTGTATACAGTATTTCCAGATATTAATCTCAATGATACAAAGTGAATGAAAAGTTAAATTAAAAATTGCTTTATCAACGAAGCATATGGCAAAATTTGGAAAATTTAAAAAACTTGATAACCACTAAAGTACAGAACAAAAGTTAATTTCAAAACGTGGCATTTTTGTACTTTTCTGTACTATATATGTCTTGAAGTAATAACGCATACAGAATTAACCACACAACTGAAAATACTCAAAACAGTTTAAGAAACAAGAACAACTGAAGAAGTGAAACACGTTCTTGAAGGATTGCAGTCTTTCTTCTTGAATGGAATTGATGAAAATAGTTCATGATTTCTTATTGGTGACTAAGTTTGTTATATTAGTCTCTCTATTCAACGTGTTTTTCGAATGTGATCATCTTTTCATAAATTACAGCATACTTTTCATCTATCTACAAAAAGAGATTATAAATGTGCACATAAACTATAAGTAAGTCTTTTGTTTTCTTCTGTCTTCATTTGAGTAATACGTTCTTCTATTTTATATGAAAAATTGTATCATGATATAGCAATAATAGCATTTTGGCGAATATTGGACGGTTCTAGATATGGATGCCCTACGGGGGCATTATTCATTTTCTTTGACTTTATAATATGCACATTTCTAAGAAAACAAAATTGTATATATCACTTTTTGGCAACAACAATGGTTCTTTAATGCTAGATTATTATTAATCGATAAAGCTGATATGTATATCATAACTGATATACATATACATATACATATCATAGTGCTATAATGTTGATGTTATTTGCAGCAATACGAACCTTACTGAATTTTGTGAAAAAGTTATTCTAATTAAGAGTTTTATGCATTTATTCTCTCTTTGAATTAAAATAAAGCTTCTGAAGATTAAAATAAATGAAATTTAAACTCTTACCCAAAGTTAAGATTGAGTTTTTAGCACATTATATCACTTGTCTCTGATGAATCAAATCAGCATTTTGAAAAGCAAACATCACTGAATGTTGACATTTAAAGTGCTTTAAACTTGTCGTGTATGCGTGGCATGCGATGCTTTTGATTTGTGTGCAGCTGTAGGTATCATATTACAATCTGCTACACCTACATTACAAAACGCAGGAAGTATGAGCAGTAGTACGCACTTATATTTGTGGCTAGGTGGATGCATGTGATAAACAAATCTAGACAAGACTTTGAACACCTATTAACATTTTATTTATAGTCAAGTTTTGGCACTTAGTCATACGATGAAAATCGAACGAAACTAGTGACTGATTTGTGGGTTTTATTGGGTATAAGCAACTTTAATTTTTCAAAAGAAAAGTTAAGTGTTGTAAATTATATATCAAATTAAGTGCAAAAACGCACTAAGGAACGCCTAAAAAAATATATCGTAATATATTAGGCACAGTAATCAATATCCTCTGAATGTGTGTTATTTCTGCTGAATAGTAGACGAATAAGCGTAAAGGAATGCTGGTAACAACCTAATGTTAAGGATTATTTCAGAAACTGTCCTATAGCGGTGTCGTCCAACTATAAAGAGAATATATGTGTGTACTACTTGTATGTGTTTTCTTTAATCGTGGTATAAACCTTAAAAGTCATTTACAGAACAACTGACAGAGGAACTCTTAAAGGTAAATCCCATATTAAGTCGTTTTGAGAACTCTATTTTCAAATATCTGTATAGCAAAATTAAAACTGTGTCCAAACACTGTGAAGAACGCCCAAAAATGCATACACAAAATACATTGATAATTTAAAGTTAACTTGAGGTGATCTTTAAAAATATTGTTCAAATTAAGTTAAATAATTACTAATTTCACGTGACATGTGTGAGATTCCGATCATTCAAGGTGTGTTTGACGAAGTTTGCTTTTACTGTATTCAAATAGTGAATATAAATATAAATTAAATGAGAAGTCAAAAATGTGATAACAAGATAAGAAGTTATATACGGTGAAAATATTACATAGACTGAATATGTGACATCGCCCTTTTTGGAAACGAGGGTACACTTATGTCCACTCAGTGCGCTAGCTCTGCTTGGTACATCAAAGTTCGGGCATCTTTGCTGCGGATACCCTCACTCTGTCAGCCTGTTATAGTAAGCAGTTATAAATCTTAAACTATACAAATTAAAGCAAAGCTAACACCTGGAGGTTCAAGCATCTAAGGTGTTCATTCCTTACTTCGGTAGATACCTTTTCTCCGTAAGATACAAATAAGCAAGTCTGGTTTTAGATTGATGAACTTTCATATGTTTACGTATGATAGAGTGAATAATGCAAAAGCAAAGTTTGGTTGTTTCTTCCTTTGATATTGAGATCCCTTTAAATAAATCATGTCAGCTGACTTTGTTTTATGACAAACAGCTTTCACACAAAGCAATGCACGCGGTTAAGTTATCATGCTGACAACATTATGTATACCCGGCTCAGTTAATATGAGATAACTGCTCATAATCTCTGTGTGTGTGTGTGTGTGTGTGTGTGTGTGATCTGGATTTTTAACTTGACCTTAATACCTTTTCAGGCATATCGCCACGATGTCTGCGGTGTGGCAGTTTATAGTGATGTCTATCACTGTGGCATCATGCCACAAGATGTCCCACCCCGTCACATTATCATGACACTAGGACTACTAGTGCTAAAATTAACATCTTAATGCTGAGCGCCAAGCGATATAGCTGTTAGTACTATTTTTTATAAGTCTTTGGTATGATTCGGCAGGGGATTGAACCCACAACCTCCCGATATGTGAAGCACACTCAAACCACTAGGCTAGAGTGGTCTCTGCTCATAATCAAAAGTTCCCAAAACAATGAAAACAGAAAACGTACTCAACTTATATCTGATTTCGATTAATTTTGCAGGTGCGTTATATTTGCTAAATGTCACTAAGTGCTAATCTAATTAAAACATTGTTTTAAAATGTTGTAGAGCTACCGAACGGAACAAAACAAGAATGTATTGACAAATCATACTCAGATATCAATTGCAATGAAACATATGTTATCTAAGAAGCCATCGTAGTATAATAAGCGTAAGAAGGAAAACCGAGAAAAGGCTATGTGTGCGCGCGCGCGTTCGCGCGTGTCTGTGTGTGTGTGTGTGTGTGTGTGTGTGAGAGAGAGAGAGAGAGAGAGAGAGAGAGAGAGAGAGAGAGAGAGAGAGTTAAATAAACAGCACAACTCCAAGGAGTATCTTAGTAAAAGTGTTAAATAATTTAAATAAAATGCTTCTGATATGTTTTACCTAAATATTTAAAAGAGTCCCAGTCGTTGGAATGTGAAAGCTGTATTTGCATCTATCAGTTTGTAATTCGTTAATGATTTTGCAAAATATATGCTTTAAAGTTTTCCCTAATAGTTTGTTCTTTCTTGTTATTAACAATTGAGATGTAATAATACTTCTTAATCATTTTCATTGTAATCTCCCTGAAGAATACTCAGAGAAGTAGTAAAATTAATCCCCCAAAACGTTATTTGACATTTTGTTTCAACATAATCTCCATTATCAGTTTTACAAGTAATTTATGGCTTGACATCCTAAGACTTACAGTACACCTTATAAGAGAATTTGGTTAGATATTCTTCCTATTTTCCATTTTACATAAAGTGAAAAAGCGTGTCATTTTATACAAGACGGTTTTAATATAGTTCCTCATTGTAATAATGGCATCATTTTAATTTTGTAACTATACGTCATATGATCCTTCCTTTAGAAAAATTGTTTTTATGTGTTATTTGCTGATGCTCAAAAAGTCACACGTATTATCAGGATTCATTTATCGACGATCGCAATCGCATTCCATCAAATTTTTACAAAGATGCGAGTCATTAGAAGCTTTACAACTTCATGTAAGGATCCTGTACTAATTTTGATGTGTGCTCCGTTTTGGACAAAATAACTGAAGGTCAAGAACTTCGAGTAAAAATTGTGCCATACTATCGGAATGTGTATATAATACATTTTTAATTTATTATTTTAAGTTACGTCAGTGGTCAATGATATTTATATTAGTAATGTTGTTGCTATTATTCTTCTTCTTATTATTATTTTTAGTAGTGTAGTAGTAGTAGTAGTAGTAGTAGTAGTAGTAGTAGTAGTAGTAGTAGTATTTAATGACATTCTCTCTGCTTTGGATAGTGGAAAGATTACAGTCCTCACCCTCCTTGATTTGTCTGCAGCATTTGACACAATAGACCATGAGATATTACTTCACCGTCTTCAGCATGTATTTAGCATTCAGAATATAGCCTTACAGTAGTTCAAGTCCCACTTAGTCAACAGGACACATATTGTATCTGCAAATGGAATACATTCCAGCCCGGTTGATTTATGTTGTGGTGTTTCACATGGATCTGTTCTTGGACCTGTTCTTTTCATTATATACACTCAACCGCTCTCATGTGTCATAGATCATCACCCAGTGTCTCACCAATTGTACACTGATGACACACACATATACAAGTCTAGCCACCCAACTGAAGTTGATGCTACCATCCATGGAGTAGAGAAGTGCATTTCGGATGAGAAATCATGGATGATATGTAACAAGCTGCAGATGAATGATGATAAAACTGAGGTTATTCTGACCACGACACAAAGATTTTCTCATTCACATCCTTTACCTCGGACAATAAACATCAGCAACACCAACATTAAATTCTAACAGTCAGTACAAAACCTAGGTGTTACTCTAGACAGTGCTCTCACATTGCACCAACATGTCATGAACATATGCAAAGTTGCATATCTTGAACTGAGACGCATCAGTTCCATTCGCAAATATATTTCAGTTGATCCACGAAAACACTTGTGTCTTCATTAGTACTTTCAAGACCTGACAATTGTGACTCAATTCTGTCTGGTTCATCACAATATTTACTCCAGAAACTTCAAAAAGTTCAAAACATATCTGCTCGGATCATTTTTAGATTATCTAGATCAGAGCACAGCTCACCACTGCTCTGTACCCTACACTGGTTATCAATTCGATACAGAATCAAGCACAAAATTTGTTCTCTGTACTATGTTTCACTGACAGACTCCAGTCCAACATACTTATCCGGCCTCACCCACGTGTACACACCAGCAAGATACTTACGCTCTTCTTCTGACAATCGTATACTAATTATTTCCACTATGAAAACGAAGTCATATGGACAACGTTCTTTTGCATACCAGGGCTCGGCGATGTGGAACGAATTACCCATTGAAATTAGACACAAAGACACAGTGGTTCCTTTAAAGAGTGCTCTTAAAACTCACCTTTTTCGAATGCATGAACAAACTTAGAGACCTAATAATGTTTTTTATGTTTTCCAAATTTCATGGTTTTGTTATTTGTTTTTCTGTAGTGTAGTCTGTATTGTAGTCATATCATTATACATGATGTAAAGCGCTTAGAGCTTCTAAAGGTTAGGCGCTATACAAAGTCCTCATTATTTTTATTATTATTATTAGTAGTAGTAGTAGTAGTAGTAGTGTTATTAGTATTATCTGCATGTAACAACGAATATAGAAATGAAGAGACTACCAAAATAACTCTTTCTACATCTGACCTTTCAACTTTGAAAATATGAGGGCTTAATAAGTACTCGTTTTCAAACATCATACTGATATTTGGTAAATTATATGGCACTTCAGATTTGCTTGCTTAATTTCCGTTTTCAACAACCTAGTATTAAATACCAAGTACAACTGAACTGAATCTGAATCTACAGAAATATGTCTTCATAAAAGTAGATCAGATAATCTTACTTCCAGCTTGTATCCTCTGTATCTATATTTGTGTACGTTTGTGATAATTTAGTATCCTCTGTATCTATATGTTTGTACGTTTGTGGTACTGCAGTATTCTCTGTATCTATATTTTGTACGTTTGTGATAATGTAGTATCCTTTGTATCTATATTTTTGTTCGTAAGTGATAATGTAGTATTCTCTGTATCTATATTTGTGTACGTTTGTCTTAATTTAGTATCCGTTGTATCTATATTTTTCTATGTTTGTAATGTAGTATCCTCTGTATCCATATTTTTGTTTGTGTTAATGTGGTATCCTCTGTATCTATATTTGTGTACGTTTGTGATGATTTAGTATCCTCTGTATCTATATTTGTGTACGTTTGTGATGATTTAGTATCCTCTGTATCTATATTTTTGTACGCTTGTGATAATATAGTATTCTCTGTATTTATATCTTTGTACGCTTGTGATACTGTAGTATCCTCTATATCTATCTACGTTTGTGATAATCTATACACTTGTGTACAATATTTAAGAAAAAATAATTAAAACTCCTTGTAATATACATTAGTCCTTTGATTTCAAAACTGAATGATTGTCAAGATATATTTTCCATGTGCCTGCTCTATGCATAGCTTGTTCGAAATTGGGCTCTGTATGCATGTATCCTGATTGCAGTTACCTTATAATTATTATTATAAAAGCCATATCATTTTCTATTCAACAGGATATCCGTTCACAAGAAGGAAATTTAAAAAGGTCCCTGCCAGTTCTAAATCATACATTTGATGAAAAGAAAAAAAGGAATATATAGATTTAATTTCATTTAAAAAATAGTTTGGTAGAGAGAAAATGAGATGCCTGACTTAAATAATATATTAAAAGTAGCCGTTATATCAAGTTGTCCGACGATCGCAGGTTTTGTAGTAGAAAGAACAAATTGACCTTAAACATGCCAAAAAGAATATTTAAAATTCAGACTTACCCAAGGATAAGCGTCTCTAATTTACAACCGTATGTTGCTTGTCTCAGATGAAAATGAAATCATCATCTTGAATAACTAACATTCTTACATTTTGATATGTTGTTTGAAATCGTCCAGGACTGAGTCGACGCATTGATCTGTGTCGACAGCTGTCAGTTTCCCGAACACCCGCGGTTAAACGTGTGAACTTGCATTTCATTTGCGGTTATTATAGCATAACCATACACGCCTATTCAAGCAATGCAACCAAACGCCCTACATGTTATGCTTCCATGGTTCTCACTATTCTAATTCACCGAAGTATTACATGATGTAATTTACAGTCTAAAGAAAATGTTCAATTAAGTCATATTTAAAACGAGCTAAGTCATGAGCACAGTCATAATTCATATTAAATAGTTGGCAATATTTATGCCGTCCAATCACTCTCTTTTCATAAAATTTAAGCTCTTTTCATAAAATTTGCTTTGCATTGCATTTACTGGTTCAAGTAGTAAGCCAGCCGAAAAAGATATATGATGTAAACTTGGAAAGGTTAGCATGAAAGGGCACATATACATAAAGTAGTGGATGAATCTATATTTTAGATTTTTCTTATTTGAGTTCGTTAACGCCTTCTGTATACAGTGATTTTATTATTGGGCCATAAACAATTAAACAAAATAGTAATTATACCAAAAGCAAACCAGTCGCAGTAATGACAACATGCTGCAACGAAGGGTCAGCAAATTATGGCTAGTTGGTGTGGTTGATATTGGTCGGTCAAATTGGGGCGACGGTGAACTTCATTTATTCACTGTAATAAACTTTACTTCGTAATAGTTTCACAACTTGTATTGTTTGTGTCCCATAGTGCAAGCATTCGAGGGTGACGATCGCGGAAAAATAATAAAATCATGAGATATAGAAAGCCTTGACATACATCAATACTAAACTCTAAAAGATGCGTTCACATACTATTTGCAACACATCAGAGGTATAATAACGATAACAACCAAATCGGCAGTTATTAGACGATGTCAAAGGCAACATAATGAAAATAAAGTGAATTCTATGTAACGTGAAATTTTGAGAGCAAAAGGCTGAAATTGTGTATGATGTATTCGTGCTTTAATGGTGGCAGCACGAAGGAAAGTGTCAGAAAGATCATTGTTTAACATTGTGGCACAGTATTCAATGTTCTTAGTGCATGTGATATTTTAGCTGCTGTTTATAAATAAATATAATACACCGCTAGTCATAAAATATAGAATATACATGGATATATAAGCGTGATGAAATTGATAGGAGAGTAATAATAAACATTCATGCTAATGTGGAACCCAACTATACAACAGCCTGGAGTGTGTGAGGTATTTGTGTCGCTACGATTCGTCCATGTCTGCGTCATTTCCCAACATTTTTGGGATGAATCCGGTGCATTGGTTTTAATTTGAGATGTTACGCCCTAACTTTAACAAACATATCCCCAACATATGATGAAATGATTATGCTTTGTTTGTAGCAATAAATGGTTTTGAAATAAATTAATGTAATTTTAATGAAATGGAACGTTTCCGAAACCGATTGAAATTACACCTGTTTGCTTTGTCATCCAACATCAATACTGACTTCTATTAAATCTTAAGTTATATTTTTCGCTTGTTATCCAACTCCAGAACTACAACATCATAAAAATGAATGATTCTCTTCTTCTTTCTGGATTGGATGCAATAATGAGTCATTCTGTTTTGAGTGTGTCCCTACTCCGCAGCACTCTTTTATATGGTATTTGAGTATTTGAAGCTGATTTCGTCGGCATTAACCATAACTGATCTGTCCATAATTGTTCCCAATTTTACAACACACATTCATATGTACTTGTTAAGTTGCAGCAAGATTTGTCAGCATGCAGCACAAGCTGATTTGTATCTAATTAAAATGTAGGCTGCCTGTAACTGCTTTCATCTTGCGGAACTGTATCTGAGTAGTTCCGGTACCCGTCATGCACTTGGGAATATTAACAAAGACAATTTATTATAGCATTTACTTAGTAAATCGTTCTGGCTTTGTAGTTCACTCACTCGTAATATAAAATTTTGGATTAACATACGTTGCAATAGTGGTGGAATTTTATCTTTTGTAGATATTCTGATGACAAATATATTTCGTGAGCGATCAATATTTATGAGAACAGTCTAAGTTATGATTAGTGGGAATATATTGTTCAAATAATAGTGGGTATGGTTGAGTACTAAAAGTACAGAGCAAGTTGGAATAGATGTTGAAATATGAAGTGCAAAGTGGGCATTTCTGAAATAAATTAATGCCACTTGTTCTGGGTTTCTTTTTTAGAGTTATTGTTTCATCACCTTTGGCGTCAGTGAGTCAATAAGAATCGGCTTCTTCTTTCTGTCATATAGTAATCACCTTTTCCGTCACTTCGCATATTTACACTTCTTATCACCACCATAGCTCTGTAAATAATGCATCTATTTGGAATGCTTAGTTTGCGATTTGCTGTTACATATTGTGACTTTTAAACGCTTCAGCTTCTCAAGACCAATTTTGACAGAATTATTTATCTTTTCAATTTTACATCAGCACTACAACAGACGAGTGTGATCTGCATAGTTCCGGAACTATTAATATATTCAAATATAATACAACGTCTATACAACGTGTATGTTGTTTTGCATAAAATACTACGCCGTTGTGGCCAGGAAAGAGACACATATATAGTGTCATACACAAGTACGATATCAACCATATCATCTTTCTGGAGGCAAAATAAACTAAACTTTTAATGTCATCAACAGTGTTAAATATACAGTCACAGACGAAGGATAAACAATATATTTAATGGAGTTAGAAATTTAACAAAACAACACAAAGCATGGGTCTTGCCTACGTCAGGCCATGGATTAAGCTCTGTATTTCAAATTGATTATGCATTCTTATCATTATTCTTTTACAGGTCGAATCTTTACCTAAGTTAAGCCTCAGTTCTGAAAACTTCAAACTTGTTTGGCTACAGATAAATTGCTACATTGGACTGAAGCTACAATATAATATTGTTCAAATGAAACTTGTAAGCGTTAATGCAAACGAAGCATAGAGCGTGGCATACCCTTGGTTACAATGTTTGTATTTCGATATTAGTAAACACCAATGTTTTTTATCGTATCTCAGCTGCTAAATTTGTAACATAGTGCATTTTTTGTCGTTAAGTATTCTTGTAAATATTTGCACCATATTCCTTTGGGAAGTGAAATTAATGGAAATTATCTTGCAGTTGCCCTTCTTATAAATGCAGTAGATTTGAACAGACATATCTTGAAAGAGAATTTGATTGTGTTAAATTTCATCGGAAAATCACATTACCAAAATATTGCGATTTTACCATTTATATGTTTAATAATGGGCAGTTACTGTTTCGCTTTATATATGCTGAATATTGGGTATATATTCTTTTGCTATTTATATGTTGTATAATGGTTAGTTAATATTCCGGCAGGCGACATCTAAAGAGGTCAAGAAAGACAGCCACACAAGCATAAAGTTTGATCTTGAGACACGGAAGGATCCCAAATTAGTAGTAGCGGGTTAATGATTGGCGGGAAATTTGCACCTATCGCCATTCTCGACACTGAAAATACCGAGATGGACACGTTGATCACCATCTTCAATACATCAACGACCAAAACAGTCAGCCAGGCCCTTGGTAGACATCGCCCAGTCAAATCACCCTGGGTCACAGCTGAGGTCCTGAATCTGTGTGACAAGATTAGGGAGCTGAAGAAAAAAATTACCATACAAAATTGGCAGAGCAATACCAGGAAATCAACCGTGAAATCAAGAAAAAGATGCAAAACGCAAGCGAAAACTGGATAGAAAACAGTCCAAAGACATTTAGGTAAGCTAAATAGGAACAACAACAATAAAGCATAACAACTGAATAAAGATCTAGCAAGCACAAAACAACTCCGAGTTACCTCCTTACATGACAAATATGGAGACTGGTTTACAGAAGAAAAAGACATTCTGAAAAGATGGACAAAGTACTGAGCGCAACTTTACAACTACCGAGCCACAATTGAATAAGAGGTACTGAACGTCTGTCCCCACCCCCAGTAACAAACAACGACAACCATCATAACCTACGTTAATCCGCAGAAGCAGCAGTGAGATCGGAGTAAAAGAGGAAGGCAGCAGGAGTGGACAATATCCAAGCAGAACTAATCCAAGCTGGGGGAGAAACAATGATTAGTGCCCTTAAAAACATCAGCAACAAGATCTGGCAAACATGATTATGGCCATCACCGTGGACCCAATGATTGATCACCACCCTCCCCCAAGAAAGGAAACTTGCAACAGTGCCACAACCACCGTACAATCTGTCTTAGAAGCCAGGCAAGCAAAGTCATATGAGGATACCGCTGAACAAACTAAAGCCACAGCATTAAAAGATCATTACCGAGGAGCAGACATGTCTCAGAGCAGGCAGCAGTACAACAGAGCAGATCCTCAACCTCGGGATATTGGGTGAGACATACATCTAACACCAGCAAAATCTGTACCACGTTTTCGTAGATTTCAAGAAGGCATTTTACAGGGTATGACATGCAGCCTTGTAGGCGACCGTGAGACAGTACTGGATCAATTTCAACCTCGTCGCAGTATTAGAGCACCTCTATGACAAGGCAACCAATGCAGTATAGTTCATTGGCTACATACGAGACTAGTTCAGAACAGTTGGAGTCAGACAAGGCTATCTGCTCTCTCCCACACTATTCAGCTACTGTTTGGAGAGAATTATAACCGATCCGCTTGAAAAAATCATGTCACCACTGACGAATTATGGCAGTAGATCCGACATGACATTACATGAGCACAGTAAGAAAACGTAAACTGTAGTGGTATGGGCATGTCTCACGATCATCAGGACTTGCCAAGACAATCCCGCAAGGCACTGTACAAGGAAGAAGAAATGAAGACAGGTAGTTAAAGAGGTGGGAAGATAACATTCGAGAGTGGACAGGCTTGACGTTGAGCTACTCACTGAAAAAGGTGGAAAATCGAGAGGAAAGGAGGAAGCTGGTTGTTCGATCTTGAGCGGTGCCCCAACGGTCTGCCAGACTACGGGGCTGATAATGATGACAATGAGTAGTACACATAATGTGGCTGGGAATAAAAGTTGATATACGTTAAAGTGATTATCAGATACTGGGTAGATTTTCCACTTAATGTATGATTTTAAACCAAAATATGTTTGCTTATTTTCTTATGTCATGTAACGTTTATAGTGCCTTTTGTGTATAATTATGTCGTCGTTAATATAATAGCATGACACAAGCTCTAGTGTGTTACTAAAAAATATAAGTGCCAGATATGATTTGGAATTAATGGCGCATGTAGTAGTATTTGAAAAGCCTACTTCATAGTTTGTATTACTGTATTTCAAACACGAATATGCTCACGTCTCGTTTTGAAGATCATAAAATGGAAAATTAACTCAGTACACTGCAATAGTTCGCTACATCTGGATACCTACTTGCATAAAGTTTCACTGTATGCATTTATCTACCCTTTTATGTACCGTGTAATTTTGCACTTGATTTTCATGCTTAATATACAATTACACGGCAGCTTCTGAACCACTTCATACAATCTTTATGTATATTTTATACACTCTCATAACCTAGCACGTTTTATTACATAGGACTGATACATTGGTTTTATTGTCAGAAGCATCTCAAACATCTAAACTTGTTGTAGTTCCGACCACAAGTAATTTAGAAGGATGATATTGTTTATAAAAAAGATAGTTGTTGTAGGGTTTAATGTCATTGTTCAGCACACGATATGCTAAACATGGCGGCCAGATTTAATGGTGGAGTAAGAATCCAGGAAAATCTCCGGAAAGAACCACCGACCCACGAGAAGCTACTGCAAAGCTTTCTCACATACAAACATTGGCCGAATCTGAGACTCGAACCCACGCAGATAGAGGTTATATGTAAGTGACCAGTAAAGGTGGATATCGAGAGCTTAAATGTCCGTCATTCATAACTGCATATTTACCATTTCTCATTATAACCGTGAATGTCTTTTTTATTGATATTCGAATCTGTCAACAGATAATTGAACATTGAGGCTACATAAATTATGTGTCATCGTCAGCTTTGACAACATAGTTGATACCATAATGTTTTAATACATCTCAGTCCGTACTGTACATCATTTTTTTACGTTAGACTGTACCTCGACTCTATGAAATCAATCTGTACTATGTCTTTGTATAGGGTTCTAGCTATCCTGAATAGCAACGCTACCCCACGTACACCTAATAACCTGTCTTTCTTCTGTACTTTTCGGTAACGAGAATACAAAAAACAGGAGAGACGGGGTAAGTGAAGCTTTGCTAATGTACCTACTGTCTATTACGTACTTATCTGCATAAGGTGTGATTACTTCGTCGCGTGAATGACCATATCTCTTTTTGATTGATTATACTCTCAATTTCGTTAAAATGTGCGTTGTGGGTGTAACATTTTGATGACGAGACGATGTTTGCACAAACGTTTCATTAAATGTATTTTTTTGATAATGTGAATGCAGCACGACGGACAAATTCTGCACTGTAAATGATAATAAACGCAGCTGCAGCGACCAACCTTAGAACGATACACATGGGAATCTTCGTTCTCATTATGTTAGCTTGGACCCAATATTCTGAAGAGAACAACTAGAACTATGTTTTATGGTAAATATCTCTGCGCTATCCCCCCCCCATTCCATCTGTGCCACTTAGTACTTAGAGTAACAATTTACCTAGAACCCGATTTGGTGTTATATGCGATATTCTCTTCTAAGGATGTTAATTGGTTTTGATAATTTCAAAGTGGCATAGAAACACAAATTAAAAGAAACGTACTAAACATGATGTAACAAGTTCTTTTCACTCCGGTGCTTCACAAACATCAAATAAAAAATGTAATGGTTCAATCATTGCAAACATATTTAGACGAGAAAGGTCATTCACCGGTAGCAAAAGGTATTCCAGTGAATGACCTTTCCAGAGCAGGTGTATAATACACTGTTTTAAAAAAAAATACTGCAGTTTAAGCAAACTAAAACGCTAATGAGTAGGAGGAACAATTATGTCAAATTAATGCAGGGTATGACATTAAATGCATCTGCTAAATTGGTTCTTTAACCTTTTCTGGGGATTAAACGTTTCATCAGTTTTTTGTACAATAGTTGGACCCCCATAATAAAATAAAATAAGCTATCTGTCTGTAGTATAAATCTAAGATAGCATCGTATTTATCGGGATCATCTAATGATTACGATAGAATATCGCTTAAATTTTTTACAGCCGTGATTGTAGAACGATGCCTTGTACACTATCAAGTGGTATAATTTAGCTGTAGTGTATTGTGTCTCTTGTATATTCTGCTCTTGCTTGTTTTACGAGGTCTTGATACAAAACATTGTCATTCAAGAAACGTAACTATCTCCGAGTTGTATTTATTCGGGAAATATCATTTGGTTTTAAGTTTCACTGCTTTCTCAAGATCATGTATACGTAAGGATCAATTGTACTTCTACCTGTTTTGGTAAGATGGCTGTTTAATTGTACTTCCACCTGTTTTGGTAAGATGGATGTTTAATTGTACTTCCACCTGTTTTGGTAAGATGGATGTTTAATTGTACTTCCACCTGTTTTGGTAAGATGGCTGTTTAATTGTACTTCCACCTGTCTGTTTAATTGTACTTCCACCTGTTTTGGTAAGATGGCTGTTGAATTGTACTTCCACCTATTTTGGTATGATGGCTGTTTAATTGTACTTCCACCTGTCTGTTTAATTGTACTTCCACCTGTTTTGGTAAGATGGCTGTTGAATTGTACTTCCACCTGTCTGTTGAATTGTACTTCCACCTGTTTTGGTATGATGGCTGTTGAATTGTACTTCCACCTGTTTTGGTATGATGGCTGTTGAATTGTACTTCCACCTGTTTTGGTAAGATGGCTGTTTAATTGTACTTCCACCTGTCTGTTGAATTGTACTTCCACCTGTTTTGTTAAGATGGCTGTTTAATTGTACTTCCACCTGTCTGTTGAATTGTACTTCCACCTGTTTTGGTATGATGGCTGTTGAATTGTACTTCCACCTGTTTTGGTATGATGGCTGTTTAATTGTGCTTCCACCTGTTTTGGTAAGATGGCTATTTCAGCACAATGTGTCCTGTAATAGTAGTAGTGTTCGAACGTCTCTTTCGCCTGCTTGTAGACATGTTTGTCCTTACAAAAAGCTGGACTCCTCCGGAAGTTACATTTTTATATAAGGAATCTCCAACAACTAATACGGCAATATATATTGTCTTTTCTAAACGGTTATTTCATATGTAAATAGAGATGGTATCCCGTGCATTCTTATGAATTCCTAGTTACTCATTTTAGATACCCAAACACTGTTAGATATCAGTAAAGCACATGTTTGTAACAACGTTTTCTACTAGTATGTGTGCAATGTTCGTATATATTCATCTAAAGGTTCACATTCTTATAAAAGTGGTACATAATTTACATAAATAATGTATTCAAATATTTTCTTCTTTCCACATTCTATTGTTTTTCCTCTGAAATTGTTTAATATTAGTAGTATAATGTACCTGAAGCAACGGAATTCTTTTCCGAAACGCTTCCCTATTTTACACAATGATTGTATACCACAAATCGGCATTCCCTATTAAAAAAAATAGTTGTATTATTTAAAATCAGAGAAATTTCTACATGGAAGTATTATCACTGTAAACTATAGTTTATCGCGTTACATATAAAAACAGTATCATCAGATATTCTGAGTGATATATTGTATATACTAAAAATTCTTTTAATATTTAAATTTGTACATGAATATCTCCATTGACTGATTGCTACATTTAGTTACTGTCATCTTTATATGACAAAAACTATATTCGGTAAGTAGCCATACCACTCCTGACCAGTTTGTTAGTCAAGTACAAATCCACTTCGCTGAACACGGAATGCATAAAATTGTTGAATGGAGCTACTCAATCATCGGCTCCCGGAATGGTGTTGTTCGTTTTGATCACTTTCACTTTCAAATACAAGAAACTGCCATTCATATCGATGTAATCTTCAGGCTGTCTTTTGAATTCAAATTAGATTGGAGCTATATCCGTCAAATCGGAGACGGGATGAAATTCGACCCATGTAGATTATTGCATTGTCATAATAGTGGGTGGCATGACAAACAGATCCAGTTCCTACTTGGAACTGGCACAATACTCATGGTTTGCTTTGTCTCAATGATTTAATAATCAAAATATCTAAGTCTCGAAAGGCTTTTCTTTTCTTAGTCTTTCTAGCTCTAGGAGTATGAAGGCCTCTGGAGGGGTGTCTTTATCGTCTCTTTCTGTATTGTCCTTGCTGTGGCGCTAGGGTACTAGGGTACCGTCCTGGGCATTTATAAGTGTTTCTCGTCGGCCCAAACGCTTTACCCGCTTGAAACAATATGTTTTGCCTGCTGTCAAGAAAGCTTCTTTGAGGTTTTGTTTATCAATTACGACATTTTGAAGCAATTCGTTGCCGTGCATTAATACGGCATCCTTTAAGGCGTGCAATCCTCGTGTCACCATTTGTTTTAAAACGGGAGCCACTGAACGAAAGGCCGATTTCAACATATCTCCTAAACCATGTCCTCGTTGTCGAACGTCTCCTCTGTACACAAGATACATGACTTATGAGTCGTTAGAGAATCGTATTCGAAAATCGAGTTTCACCGTGACTTTCCCCTTAGGAAATGGATTATATTGTCCAAATCTCCCTTTATAGCAATGTTTACACTGCCAAAATACGACTTACTGACGGGTAAATACTGAAGATCTACACATTTGCAGAGAACGTTATTGGTATTGCCACCTTCCTCGCCAAAATTAGCAACATAATCCACTTTGAAAGGAACCACACGAGGTGACGGTGCAGAGCTGTGCACCATCACATTGTACTCCACGACATAGGAGTATATAAAAATCAAATTCAGTCCTTGATTGATTTCAACATGGAATCTAAAATATTTCTAAACCCCAAGTTACTGGTAACGGCTGATATTTCGATTTTAAACATGATCATATTGGGGGTCTCCACCCAAACGTCATACGATTCAGGACAATATGTAATGGCAAATTGTTGTCCTCCGCAAATGTGATCACTAGAAGAAGGGGACACTTTGTATGGCTTTACGAAACACTGCATTGAACCCGGTAGTAATCGTGGTCACCAAATGTTGACCACTTAAATAGTAGCCTGCATGAATGGTTAACATATATGTGGACCGTTTAGTGTTGGGGTTCTATGTTTTGATAGACCCTATTGCAACCCACCTACAGTGGCGCGTTCATGTTGCAATTAGTCGTCAGGAACTTCTGCCATAAAAGTGTTTTAATTTACGACGATGCTTTTGATTTGTATAAGGTGTATCATTTCCACCAAGGTCACTTACCAATGGGCTTCTTGATCCAATTGGATGGCTTGAGGTAATTTGGTCATGTAACATCACAAATTGTTGTTAGGAAACACCTCCATGGGACTGTCACTGGGAAACGTTAAATAAAATTGGATATTATTATTCATAATTACAGAGTTCTGCTATCCGAGGGGTTACTCGAAGTCAGAGGAGTGTATAAAAGAGGAGTGTTGTTTGAGTTGCGACTGTTGAAAGAATTACTGACTTTGGACCAAGGTTTCCGTTGCTCCCATTCAAAGAGTGTTTCACGGAAACATTAGATAGAAGGTACATGATGCAACTGCTCAATAAAATTGTCCACAACTGTTTGTCTCCTTGTTGCAAACTTAAATTAGCAATGGTTGCATCACTGACGCAATAGACCACAAAGATTTAGCAGAAAAAGAGTTGCGTTTTAGGCACGCGCGCTCTACACCACATCCACAAAGTTTGGATTTACCATTGTCCCTATACAGTCTCCTTTAACTACTCACAACAGCTTCAGATATTATTTATTTCTGATGTGTGAACGTTTGGGTACGAAACTGAACCAAACACTGAAACCAAAAATAAACAATTGCGTCAATCGGTTTTCAAAATAGATATTTCCACAGATATTGTAAAAAAAATGTTAGCTAATGAGATGATGAGGAGTATCATCAACATTCTGATTTATTCAACACATGACAACCGTTCAAAGTGTCACAAAGAATCGTGTGGTACAAAATTTGAGAGTTAAGACAGGACCAAAATGAAAGCCAACCTTGGAAGAATTTAAAAACCATTTTAAAAGAATTGTGATATTAGGTTTGTCAGATTGAACCTAGGATATTTGATTAAGACTGGCGTGTTACCACTTACAAATCTGTATTTATAATTTTTGGTGGTTTTATCAACAGTACCATGTACTAATAACTGCTGCCTCGCTTGGCGCTCAAGAGGTTTATATTAGGACTGGTCGACCTGGTGTCAGGATAATGTGACTGGGTGGGACATCATGCTACATGTCTGCGGCATGATGCCCCAGTGCTAGACATCACTATAAACTGCCTCACTGCAGACATCGCAGCGATATCACTGAAAATTGTTAATGCTACGTTAAAAATCCTAATCAAACAAACAATTTATTGATATTATTATTATTATTATTATTTATTATTATTAGTAGTAGTAGTAGTAGTAGTAGAAGTAGTAGTAGTAGTAGTAGTAGTAGTAGTAGTAGTAGTAGTAGTAGTAGTAGTATCATTATCATTTGCTTCTCTTGAGGATAATGATCAATTGTGAATCTTCAAAGAACGCAAAATTTAGCATTGTATCAATACATGGGATCTATATTCAATAGAGCATGAATGCTGCGCACACTGTTTTACATAGCTCGAAAGCGAAATAAAGCATTCTGTAAAACTCCACAGTACACAATATATACATTAAATGATAATCAATTTTAACGGTATTACTGATGAATCCATTTTTTATGTATTGTATAAAAAAATTCAGATGGGACACAAAACAGACTGAATATTGAGAGAAGTTTTTCTTTTTTAAATTCCAAACAAATAGTCCATTATAATGTATGTAATTATTAGGTGCCCGACTTACAACAAAGAACGGCGCCTATTCTATAACAAACACAAAGGCATAAATGGCCCCAGTACAAATGCAGAAATAATGCTAACAGGAAACAAACCAAAAAACCTCAACTCCAGCTACAAAAGCAGCCTGGACTTTATTTCCGCTATTGGAGAAAGAAAAGAAAATAAAACACTTTGCTACCACAATCTAAATTCACTGCATTAGTCCACCATGCACACTCCACTACCTGAGCCACAACAAAACAAGTAGTCGAAGAGAGGTCGTAGGACCTATCATTTTAGCAAAGACTACAAACAAAATTCTGGCGAGGGTATATAAACTATTAACCTAAACTATGTATTAACAAAGAAATTCTCATCACCCGTCAAATCATATCCCGACAGCCGGAAAGTTAAAATGACCAATGTTATATAGCTAAGATAATCAATAGCTGGGAAAATTTAGAAATCTAAATATAATAAACACTTATCACCTACAATGTACTTTAGGAATAACCCACAACAAAACCCTACCATAGCTACAGTGGGGTTTTTAACGTGGAATATCTATCTTATGATATTAAATCTTGCACAACCGCTGCCACTTTTAAAACGAATTAAAAACTCTTTATAATCAAAAGTATAATTTTATAGTTTTCTTATGAACCTGTGAGTTGTATTGGCCCCAGTCCGTGATAATTCTTTTTATGAAGTTAATATATCTTATTATCTCCGGTCGGTGATAATACTGAGTTTTAATATAGTTAATGTATTTTACTGCCTGCAGTCTGAGAAAACGTTCGTTTTATGTAGTTCCGTTATAATACTCTTTATGTAGTTAGTGTATTGTATTGCCTCAGTCCTTGGTAATAACCATTTCCTGTTGCTAATGTATTTGATTGCTGAAATAACACTCATGCTATATAGGTAATGTATCGTATCGCCTAGAGTAGTTAATGTATTTTAATTACTTCAGTCCGTAATACTACCGATTTTGTATATTTAATGCATTTTAGTTTCTATGTATGTGATAGTACCCATTTTGTATAGTTAATGTATTTTAGTTCCTATGTATGTGATAGTGCTCATTTTGTATAGTTAATGTATTTTAGTTCCTATGTATGTGATAGTACCCATTTTGTATAGTAAATGTATTTTAGTTCCTATGTATGTGATAGTACCCATTTTGTATAGTAAATGTATTTTAGTTCCTATGTGTGATAGTACCCATTTTGTATAGTTAATGCATTTTAGTTCCTATGTATGTGATAGTACCCATTTTGTATAGTTAATGTATTTTAGTTCCTATGTATGTGATAGTGCTCATTTTGTATAGTTAATGTATTTTAGTTCCTATGTATGTGATAGTGCTCATTTTGTATAGTTAATGTATTTTAGTTCCTATGTATGTGATAGTACCCATTTTGTATAGTTAATGTATCTTTTATTGCCTACAGTCTTTGTTAGTACTCATTAATGTACTCATTTATGTAGTGGATGTACTTTGTTGACTACAGGCAGTGTTAGTACTGTACTCATTAATGTACTCATTTATGTAATGGATGTATTTTGTTGCCTACAGGCAGTGTTTGTACTCATTAATGTACTCATTTATGTAGTGGATGTACTTTGTTGACTACAGGCAGTGTTAGTACTGTACTCATTAATGTACTCATTTATGTAATGGATTTATTTTGTTGCCTACAGTCAGTGTTAGTACTCATAAATGTACTCATTTATATAGTGGATGTATTTTTATGCCTACAGGAAGTGTTAGTACCCATTTAAAAACCTAAAAATCCTGGATAAAAGTTTAAAATGTCCGTAACGTATAGTCCTGAAGTCATAACTTTAATTTGCCGTTTTGTTTTAGACAAAATATATTTTGGTTGAAATACCAATTGTAAACTGATTACTATGATACATTTTCTCTCTATATAAAAACAAAACCTAAGTCAAAATAAGAACCTTTATAAGTGTATTGTCCATTCCGGCTCTTTAACACGCAACAACATTTATCGAAAGATCTGCTATGATATGTAAATTTAATACATCGTGTATATTAACAGGGTATCGTTACATTGTCCAAAATGTATGTGCACGATTAGTAGAAGGCGTGATATTATGGTATAGTTTACAAAATTGTGTTGGGCTTTTCGTATTACGTCTGAATCTTACAGCCTCAGATTAGTCAACTAGGGCGCACAGTTTACTCAAGCTGTCAAAATGTTTTAAAGTACCAAAACCACAGAAACAAATAAAAGAAATAATTTCTAGGCCAACATTGGCGTGTAGGAATTAAAACTTCCCGCACGTGTGCGACAATGTAATTTAGTCCTCTCAAAAACGAGAGAGAGAGAGAGAGAGAGAGAGAGAGAGAGAGAG
>JARLTB010000087.1:112500-130000 GCA_030141615.1 Unio pictorum | reverse complement strand
TTAGAACAAAAGGGCTTAATGGATTGCTTGTTATCCGATCTGACGTCTTCCTCCTCGATCTGAGGTCATTGCCTCCTCAATCAAAAAGTCATATTAAACATTGAGACTTCGCCAGATAATTCATTGCTGATTCTTAATCTAAATGGTGTCAAGGAACATCAAATATGGCCACCATCTTGAACGTATCGTTTACGCTACTACGCCTGAATGGATGACATCTCCACTAGCTTTGCACTAAAATAATTATGATATCCTTTTCTTAAATGAAGTGGTGCCAATCGGACGTTAAATATGGTGTAGCCTTCTTCAAAATCTTGTTATTGCTCTTCCTCTTGAACGGAAATGTTATATCGACATAGGATTTAGATAAGAGCGTGAGTTGGTGCCGAAAATCACACCCGGTCACATAAATACAGACCTAATTTCTTCATACAAATGTGTGATATTTATTGTCGCCTGACTGCTTAACATTTGCAAACATATCCCAAATTTAAGAGATGTTCTGTGTTTTGCAGTTGCAAAGATTTTACAAATCTAAGTGCAGGGAATATAATAAAAGGCAGCACCACCCAAACGTGCTTTGTTCGTTTGACATTCTAAACCGAAAGAAATAAATTTGAATGTTGTTACATTTTTTTCTAACGTCTTATGTATTCGTTTTAGTATTTAGAGTTAACCATAAGCAGATTTATAAGTGCAATCTCAATTGCTTCATTCTTGATTGTTGTTGTTGTTGTAGGGTTTAACGACATTTTTCAGCACACGATATACATGGCGGCCAGTATTATTGGTGGAGGAAGAACCCGGGAAACCCCCGGAAAGAACCACCGACCCACGAGAAGATACTGGCAAGCTTTCTCACATAACTACATTAGCCGAATCTTATACTCGTGTACACACGCAGACAGAGGTGAGATGGCAGTGATCCCTAATGGAGAGCGCTTTAGACTACTCGGGGCCTCTCTTCGTTCTTGAAAAAAGCCCTGTGTTTGTTACCTTTCTGATGAAATAAAACGATAGATCTAATTTGTTTGTATATATGGGTAAGTCTCTCTCTCTCTCTCTCTCTCTCTCTCTCTCTCTCTCTCTCTCTCTCTCTCATAGTCACAGACATATTCAAAGAAATGCAAAGACAGAAAAGATCAAATCCAGAAACGTTATGGGTAGAGCACAATAATAAAGAAAGTATTATATAAAGGCAATCGGAATAAGATCAGATCTCCACTGTCTAACCTAAAGATCTCACAGAAAATCACGTGATCCCTTGTTTACATTAGAAAACGGGTATTTAAATCATTGTATTGGGAGAGAGATTCAGTAGAATCTGGGCTTTTAAAGTTAATAGTTGTGTTTTTATGTTTGAGTGTTAATTTTAATTACCTTGTTCTGGACGTTGTGTCATTTCGTCGTAGCAAGAGGAATTATTTGGAAAAGAACCTGTGTTCATAATTTCATTTGGATGATTATAAAACAAGAACTGCATCACGTGATATTGTCAGCCATTTTGGATTACATCGTCAAGATTCGAACCTGGAGCTATTAGAACATTTATTTATCAGGACTCTTGCAATTCCATTAGTGGATTTTTTTTGTGAATTCTATATTGGATTAATGTTGGATTTGATTCTCTAAAACCGTAAGTTTATTTACTTTATGAAAATAATTGTACTTAATAAATTCATTGTTCAAGTTATACAAGCTTGTTAGTTTTCACTCTTTCTGTGTTGCTGCTTATTCGAGCCAAAGCATGTAACAATAAGAACACATTTGGTAAACTTTTTTTCAAGACATATGGATTCATACTGTAGTTAATTTATGGTATTCATATGTAGCAAACAATTATATGCAATAGAGAGACATTTCTATAAATTCTAAAGTACTAACCCAACCTTAAAAAACAGTTTTCATAATGATTATGTCATTGGTTTTTTTGCTAAGAGTTAAAATATAAAACACAAATTACAATATGCTGCAATTGCAAACTATTAAATATAGATCATACAAACCTAGTTTTCAATAATGGATGTGAAAACAAATCCATGCGACGTGATCCGACTCTACAGGGAAAATAATTCTGCAGAAAACGACCCAACTAAACATTTCAATTACTGCCACGGACCATTTCACATAACTATAAAACTATATTAAAAAATGTATTACGTTCTTGGATTAAATGCTTAATGTTTGAATCTACAGTTAAATTTCCCAAATTTCTAATTACTATATATACCGTTTGCTTTTTTGTAATGTTCCTTTCTTACACTGTGTAAAAGTGACCCAGGTCATATAAGCGCTCGTCACCGGCAATATTAGTAAAAGGTGTTATTTTTTTTAGAATTTGTTTCTATATATCATCAATTGCTAAGTATTCATTTTATTTGGATCCTCTTACATCCACGTTGTTTTGATAGGTAATATTTCACACGCACCGAGAAGTACAATCGGAAAAATCAAAAATACCTGGACAATTTCGGATGATATCAACGTATTGGTGTGATCCAGTCCATTCCGGGTTGACTGTCGCGCGGTGTGATTTCGCAATGTTGGCATGTTGGTAAACAAATTCGTACGACCTGTAGTATGCCAATTACACTCTACGCGCTCTTTTCTTGGCCTACTCTAGTAAATAAAAATTTCAAGGCAATCGATAATTATCGTCTGGAAGTTTCTTGATTACAGTTAAGGTGCCGATCAAATAAAATAAATTAAATAATGGTGACTAGACGATACTGTGCAGCTTGCTATATGTATTCTGCTGTCATATTATTTTATTAAGAGACTGGTTACTTTACATCAATAGTAAGGATTGAATAGATTTTGCATTACAAAATTAGTATTAAATTTAAAAAAAAACAAGGTATATTTAATATGCGTTGTGAATATATGACCTCATGACGTTTATTTCAGTTAGTTATGTCATTCAATTTGTATAATCGATCATTGAAAAAAAAATTAAAGGCATGGTCAACTCACCACAAGGATTACGTGTAATCTCTTGGACTGTATCAATTGTTAATAGTGACAATGTCACATCTACGAGACCAACAACTGAAAATGTTGTTCGTTAAATTAGTGATCGACGGGTAACTTATGATTTGTTGTCTGGCAATGGAGATGAATAGACAATGCTAACTTAGTACCAGTCATCTGCCCAGAACCGGCGTTATGAAATAAATTGACCCCCACATAGAAAAATGAACCAGGGTCATATATAGAATAAATGTTCCCAAGGTATAAAATATTGATCTCATCTACATAACTTTAACTCTCCCAAGCGGTCACTTTATTATACGTTTAAAATAAAATGTATTTCTGTAGATGAATGATCCATGGTCATTACGTTTTGTAGATGAATAACTTCATCAAAAAAAATATGTTTTTTGGCTGGTAGAATCGTGTTTTGCATCATTCGCAGCATTAATTAGGATATATATATGTATATATATATATATATATATATATATATATATATATATATATATATATATATATATATATATATATAATGGTAATTTCTGAGTTACCTTCTTCTTCTTCTTCGTCTTGGTCTTCGTCGTCTTCTTCTTCTTCTTCTTCTTCTTCTTCTTCTTCTTCTTCTTCTTCTTCTTCTTCCCAGGTCAGTCTTCATTAGTTTGTTCAGAAGAAATATTCGATCCCTCGATGTAGCCTTCTGATATTTACCAATTAGTCCAAGGAAACGATTAGTCGTATCAACAAAGACATCTATGTGCAGTAAGTCAAGGCCAGACTCCACACTCTACAGCGATATTATCAGGAAAACTTCAGTGCTTGCACGAAACGTTTTTATTTCAAAGCTAAAGTTGACCAGACTTTGTCGGTTAACTCAAAACGTTGTAAATTATATAAGGGGTATATTTTTCCCGCCATTTCTTACCTCAATCATGGATCAGGGAATATTATTAGGTATATTCTTGTGTTGAGAATGGAAAATATCACACGATTTCAAAAGATAAAGATAACAATGGAACTTCAGAAAGAAATGCTGCTAATTTTAAACAGAAAACAATCAGCTTATAAGACTTATAAGTCAAGAAATATGGACTTGGAGTAATACCCCAAAAGACGACGTAAACACTGCTTTTTCGAGCGTACACAGCCAGGAATATGGCAAATATCTAAGAGTGCTGAAAATGTAAGTGTTTGCTAGTTTATTAACAGAAAAGGTAACCTTGGGTATTTACATTTTGACAACTTTAAGTCTTTTAGTATCTTATGGATAATGGGTTGTATTTTCAGTTTAACGATGTATCAATAAAAAATGAAATGCTGATGACGTCATTAACTCACCTGATCATAAAGCGCTCAATGGTGACCTATTTTGATAACTCGTTATTAGCAGAACAGAGGCAACACTTTTTTCCGTTTTTAATCAGTGTTGGTTCAATTTTGGTATATCCTGGCGCTTTTGCACATTTCATTTTGGCGATCCTAATAGGTTGATTTTTATACTGGTGATATGAGGAATAAGGTAAATAAATGACAATTACATTGTTAAAACAAAACACATATTTTGATTGCTTTATTAATGTATAACGTATGCATTAAATAGTCAAACTTTGTAGTTTCCATGGTTCAGTGTTTGTAATATTTAAGAATGATACCTGTTATCGTATATAAACATATGTACTTGTGTTAGTATGATACACAGGTATGCATTATAAGTAACTTAAATATTGTACGTCTTATGAAGCCATTAGGTGTCTCGAGAGTAACTTGAACATCAATGATATTCAGTTTACCTAATATATTTGGTTGCAAAGAATGATATATTATCAAAAGATATAGCATATAATTATTATTTTAATATCTAAGGAGCTGGCGTAGCTAATTGTATAGCGCGGTGGACTTGAAAGAGGACCACACGGGTTGAAGTATCTCCGGTGTTATTGAGATTCGTTGGACAAGACACTTTCCCTAACCTCTACTGTTAGAAGGAGATGTAAACATGGCGGTCTATCCTTCGAGTACGTTCAAGAACCATTTGAATCTATTCGATAGTAAGAGTTGTTCATGTTGCCAGATTCCAATGTATACCCCCCTCTCTCTCTCTCTCTTTCTCTCTCTCTCTCTCTCTCTCTCTCTCTCTCTCTCTCTCTCGTAGGGCGGTTCTAAAAAAAAAGACTACAATGTGTTTATGTGTCCTTAAACAGCATTGAACATCACTTTCAATATCTAAGATTTATATGGTGCAATTTGGTATAGTAAATCATTGTTATACTAGAAGTAAAATTTCTAACAACCAGCGTCAGAAGTGGATTTTGACCGTGGCTAATGTATTAACAGCTATTCCGATATAGTGAATTAATGAGCTAAAACAATAACATTGTGCATTTTGACCACACACACACACACACACACACATTTGTTGAGAACTCTACCTAAAATTTGAACGAAAATTTTCAGTCGGAATTTCCAGCCATAAGCAAGGCCCCAAAAGAGAACACGAGAAGATTTGAATCCGTTTTCTCTGTTATGGTTATACCTTAATTGCAAATAGTAAAATATAGAAAACCTATATGTCAGTGTGTTATAATTACATGAATTTGAATATCCGTTAAGCGGTCATAATATGTAACTATATTTACACATGTATCTCCTTAAAATAGGTGCGATGTCTATGTGTCCTATATTTTTACATAAGTTGTAGCAAACATCTTCTATTACGTCTTGACTTGTTTGCTTGTTTTTAACTTCAGTTTTCATTACATTTTAGGCTATGTGTCACGGTCGTGGTGGAGGCAGGCCACCCGCCATCAAGTCATCCGTAAGAATAGACACTGTGTATTTACAAGTCGGGCTCCAAGTGGGATTCTAATCTTCAACGGTGAGAGCTGAAAAGGTTTTAACACAACGTCGTTAACTCCTCGACCATTGAGGCGAACGGGTCTTGAATTGTGTGCATTGTGAATTAAAGGCCAATCTCGGTATTATGTATATACATTAGCCGTGAAAATCATGTATCTTATGGCAGAATGTAACGTCTATGGTAATTGCATGCTACTATAAGAGTCATACCTCTCGTGGCTAGTATATACATTTACTAATACATTAAACAAAACAGGTATGTTACAGAATGGTGATTTAATTTAGCTTGATGTACGAACTGCGTTAATATTGTCTTTCATAATTTTATTCTCAACAAACATAAGGAACATTTCTTTTTATTTGATGGAAGAAAATAAGAAGTAGATATTACTGGAAACATTTCTAACGACGATGTTAGTAACTTTGGCATGATAAGTGTCAAAGAATATCTAACTGGAAAGCTCCTCCCCCCCCCCTTTAAAAAATATGTGTCATCAATATTACCATCATCGGCAATTTATTCGATTGGAATGGATTTTGATCGGTCCATTAGAAAAGTCCAAGACATTTAAACAATATTTATATTTTGTTATTGCCCAGTTTTTGAATAGGCCGATAGCTTAAATCGATATCCATTGAATTTGATTCATCGACACTTTCTTCATTGATGATAAAGTATCGATATTTGTCACAAATAAAATGAAAGGCATAGATCTGACACAAGTGTCCCACAATAGGAAACAATTGAAACCCCGTCTCATCAAAAGTGTCTATTACTTGTATCTTCCACGTATTTGTAAAGTTTATACTCGCAGCACCTGATGAAATTGCCAAACCATAGCCGTGTCCAAACAAATTGCTGTTACCTATTTATGCATAATTTTGGTGTCATACATTATCATTTTTCGAAATTCACACAGTTTATCAACTCAGTATCCTATTTTCAAAGCAACAAACCCATCGTTAGTTGCCTCAATCATGCATTTTAAGGTGTATTCATGTTGTTCAGTGAAATATGAACAATTGTCGGATAGAGGTGATCCTAAGATAGTTATCAGTGGCTCTTTGTCCAATTATGTATGCGTTGTCTTCACAGACGTCTTGCGCCTCAAATATGCTTCTCTAACAAAACTTCCTCAACATCACGCCTATTCAAAAAAAAAAAATTATTTAATCGTCGACAAAAATATTTATTAAATCGAAATGATATACTTGAAATTAAGCGCACCTTTAACAACAAAGGCAAAAGAAAGCTGGAAGTTTCCCCGCTGATGTGTAAATAAAGATTGGTGATGTTGAACCGTGATCATGCATATTGCTATAAAATAGAAATATAGTAATTTCCGACAAGCAGATAATATTGGGATTTTCTTTTTTATTTTGTACAATGCCCCCATTAGACACCATTTCACTTCTAGATACCATATAAATATTCTGGTGAAAACCACATATCAATAGACTTTCAAATTCAGGATAAGTAAATATTACCCGTGTGATTTCTGGCAATTCAGGATAAGTAAATATTACCTGTGTGATTTCTGGCATGGCTGAAATATTGAAAACATTGTTTTCGCTATTCATCAGTGAAAAGTCATATCAAAATGTGGTTTTCACCAGAAGACCTTTATGGTATTATGTTGTTCCAGCATGAAACTTATGTCGATCTGAAATTCAATATAGCTGCCTTTATCGCTATCTTAAAAGTCTTGTCATCACTACTCCTCCAGAAATGGTGTTAAAATTAACACAGTGTTTCACTACAAGACTTCGTAGGACAGCCAGTTGCTTCTACATATGCAAATGTAACCAATCTTATTTCAAACTTATCTTTCAAGATGAGAGTCATTTTATTTATACTCCTTTTGAGTGAATGGTTGTATTACCAAACGGTTTTCGGGAAAACCTTTTTAATGACAATTACTTTGTCCTATATGAAAATGGTGCCGATTTTACATCCAATATGGCCGCCACTGAGGCTGATTCGAAACTCTTAAAAATATCAGAGATGGTTACGTCGGTTAATAAGAACAAATGGTCTTATATTCAGTTCTTGCAAATTCTTTTCGGACAATAGCGCATCCGTCCTTATGATGGACTGTTGCTGAGAAATAAAACACGACTCTTGCAGTTGTGTGTCCTATAGTACACCCTGCATAAATGCACCGACTATGTTACACTACACAGAAGCAACAATGCATCAAATAAAGAAAACCGCGGTAATAACCGAACTTTGGAAATAGCATTCATGAGAATCTCGAAATGGAGTGGTAAATACATGTAATATCAAACACACTGTACGACATGGAGCATATGTTGGTTATTTTGGTTAAAATTTATAAACATGGATTTTTTAAAACAGACCAAATTTTTGTAAGCATCTTTATACAGAATTTAGGAGTGTCCTCCAGCCTACAACAAAGAACCTCTAATTCTTGTATTGTGTCGCTGGACCTTGGAAGTATAGCTTTCGTATCCTTGACTGGTGAGCCTTGGGCATTTAAAAAGGCTAACTACTTCAATTAAATTCCATAACATTTTCCAGTTTCATAAGAACATTGAGCTAACTATAAAAATATGACTATATCAGTTGTTATCTGGAAACGCTTGCCATACAACATGTCATAAAAATTAAGTTATAATTTGAATTCATGTAGTTTGAAGTGTATTGTCTTCACAATCTGTTGATGGATCCATACCGAACTGAAATTTAATCAGGTATACTACATTCTTTTGTAATTTGATACTCCCCAATCCTAGATACCGAGGCACGTTATTTAGCATAAGTAATATCGTTGTATTTACAATAATACATTAAAATGTAACTTTGTATTTTTTTAATATATAAAAAATAAAAACGTTGAACTGAACTTTATGCGCTAGATTATATAATATAACATAGCACCGGAAACTCTGATGCAAGTAGATATGGAAAGCTTAATATAATTTATCATCAGTAAATGTGTATGCACTAATTAAAAGATTCCAGTACATAATCGTTTTAGTGATCTGTAAATGTTTGCTTCATAAAATGTCTGAACGGGTCCTTTTTAAGCTAATTGCTCCAACTATTTTCATTCGACAGCCTCTGCGTTTTATTAAACAAATACTAGACCGTGCATAAGAAACTTGTTCTCTTGACAGATATTAAATAATAAGTATGATTTGTTAAATCGGTCAATTTTGGTATTAATAATCAGAACTGGAAAAAGTAAATTATAAGACGAATTTTTAAAATTATTTTGACATTATGATGGTATATTAATATTTGTACTTAACACAACAAAATTATCTTGAAGTGTGCGTTGTCCTGTATTACATGTCAAGATGTATTCATGTGTATAAAACACATTATTTTATTTTCCTTTTGAATTCTCTATAATTTTACGACAATGTATTTCATTTTGCTTAATCAAGTTTTATCGTAATAATGTGATTCGTATAAATTCCATTTTTCAGCTTAGCAATATACTTAATTCATATTTATACGTATATCATTATGATTCCAACACCATATACATAAATACACATATAATTTATATATCATTCTATGCATATAGAACTTTGAGAGGTTACTTTTTTCTTTGCTACGAACGCCACCTCGCCAAGTGTGCATTTACTTGCTAGAGAGCTACTAACCTTAAGGTAAAGCAAGTTCTGTGGCTTTTGTTTAATTGAAAGGATCATATTATCTTGGATAAACCGTACACTAAAATATTACTATAGGCGCCATCTTCTTCAACAATCGATTCACTCTAAGAACTCGGCATTCCACACTACCCTCTTATTACAAATACGCCTGACACACTACAATGTGTATAATGTATATTTACATGCTGAAAAAATACAGGTAAATTATGTCGAGCATTACAGGACTGTGTTTATATTTAAATCACAATTTTAAACAGTTAACATATCCTAACGTATTACTTGCACTAATAAGGTTTGAAAAAAAAAACATTACTCAATCACCATGCGCTACCTAAAGAAAATTGACAGCTGTTGCTGATCCAGTTCTGCTTGTCAATGACATAATAAGCGTTTCATATTCATGAATGAATGAATGAATGACATAATAAATGAAAGAATTTAAACAGTGATAAACATACAGTTACAGTAAATTATTTGATATGTGTTGTCAGTGAGTGAGTTGCTGAATTTTTGGCTTCTTTGATTAGATAACATTTCTCATCTATACATGTATAACGAGTTCAAAATATCATTTCTACGTTCATTAACAGCCTAGAGTGATACTATTCCACTTGTATACATTTTATACAAAAAGCAACATCAATCCAAAAATGAAAAATGAAATTCAGTGTAAAACAAATGTGGATGTAAGATTCAAACACTCAAACGTGTGAACACATGCAATTGCATGTATGCACCATCACAGGCAATTACAGCTTTAGTCAATTACTCGCTCCATGTACATACCGGAAGTTCTCAGTATGCAGCGATGCGCTCTAGCAGGCAGAGTATGTAATTGCAATTTCACATTTATGAATAAGATAAATGAAGTACACTTTGACCTACATTTCATCTTTAATTTGTCTAGTTGCTCTGTTTATCTTATGACCACAAAATTTTGTCTTTTATAAATTTAATGTGTTCCTCGACCAGGGCCCCCTCACAAACCCAGGCCCCGGGAATATATCCCCAGTCGGGAATATATCCCCGGGAATATATCCCCAGTCGCCCCCGTAATCTTGTCGGCCCTGTTTTATGGGTTTGAGCATACAATGTGCAAACTGAGTTATATAGACTCATGCAACTTGTTTAAGAGAATCCTCTTCACACAAAAAATATTTGCCATTAGTACAAAATGGGATCTCTTTGACGTATATTATATGTTATGTGACGTTGTTGAGATTTTGTATTAAAACGTTATTTCATTTATACTCTTTGTATTATAATTATCATCATCATCAGTATATTGACCTAGTGTGGTAGTCGAGGCGCTGTGCTGCTGAACATCTGACCAGTTCCCTCCATTTGTCTCGATCATTTGCCAATGCATGTATCTCCGTAACACTTTTCCTGACCCATTCTGTGATGTCGCCAGTCCATTTTGTTCTCTGTCTACCTCCCTTTCTGCCACCCTGGACACCGCCTTGCAAGACTGCTGTGGAAAGACTGTTGGTTCTAGTGACATGACCAACTGATTTCAGCTTTGTCATGTTTACAGTGGTGAGGAAGTCTTTATAGTGTCCTACTTTGCCCCTGATGGTGTTACGCACTTCTTCGTTTGTGATGTGGTCCATGTAAGAGATGCCGAGGCCAAGAATGGTTCTGCAGCATCTCGTTTCAAGTGCCTGGATTCCTCGTTGTAATCCTGCTGTCAGGGTCCAGGCCTCACATGAATACAAAAAGATTGAGATCAATAATGTTCTCAATAGTCTGACTTTAGTTTTCAGAAATATATTATTGTCTCTCCAGATCGGTCTTAGCTTTAAGATAGCTGTCGTTGTTTGTGCTGCTTGTGACCAAATGTTTGCTCTTGATCCCTCTTCGGTGATTATGGAACCAAGATATTTGAACTGGGTCACTGCTTCCAGTTCCTATTCTCTGACTTCAGTCTTGGCTGAGATTTGTTTGCCACTATTTTTCATCAGCTTTTTCTTCTCAGCGCTTAATTCCGTGTCAAATCTGGAAGATGTTTCATCCAGGTTCTTCACTAAGATGGCAAGCTTGTCTTCACTGCCTGCCAGCCCATCAATGTCGTCTGCAAAGCGGAGGTTGGTGATGTTACACCCTCCAATGCTGACTGTCCCACGATGGTTTTCTGGGGCTTCGCTTATGATACGCTGTAAGTAAATGTTGAAAAGCGTGGGTGATAGGAGACAGCCTTGACGTACTCCAACTGTTGTCTGGAACCAGTCCCGCATATAACCTTGGGCAATGACTGCACTGGTAACCTTGGCGTACAACTGATTGATGTTATTGGTCAACTTATGACCCATGTTGTACTTCTTCATTGTGACTCACAATGCTTGATGTCACACTGTCAAAGGCATTTTTGAAATCAATGAACACATGCTAGATGTATTGTTGATGTTGCGAGTACTTTTCATACAAAACACTGAGGTTGAATAATTATTATGTTGTTCTTCTTCCACTCCAGAACCTGGCCTGTTCTTCCGTGATTATTTATGTTGCTTGTGGTTTTAGTCTGCTCAATATGATCTTCAGCATCACCTTAATAGCATAGCTTATCAAACTGACAGTTCTGTAATATTGGCACAACTGGAGATTGCCCCTTTAGAGGAGTGTTATAATCAGTGAATGTGGCCATTCAACTGTCTGCCAGATCTTGTTGCAGATGTTTGTTAATAGCTCTATCACTGATCCCCCATTCTTGATAAGTTCAGCTGAGATTTTGTCTACTCCAGCTGCCTTCCCATTCTTCATTGCTCTTGTTGTTGACTCCACCTCTTCTTTACAGAATGGGAACTTCAAGCACCTCTGGGTCTCGTGTGGACTGATAGTTGTAGAGTTTTGTGCAATATTTAGTCCATCTTTCTGCAATGTCACTCGCATCTGTGAGGCAATTTCCATTTTCGTCTTGAAAGGTACTGACTCTTTGTTGCTTCTTCTGGCGAGGTCTTTCACAATTTGGAATACCTTTTTGCTGTTATTCGCTATCAAAATGTTCTCTATTTCTGTTCACTTTTGTCTAATTCAATTTTCTTTTTTGCTTTCTGTTAAGTTATTTCATTATATACTTGTTTATTTCTCGATGCTTTATAGCCCATGTTGTGTGTCTGGTGTTTTCGAGGTCTATTTGGGCATCAAACAACTCTTCTGTTATCCAGGATTTTTTATTTGGGTGATGGAGGCCAATCATGTACTTGATAGATGTTGTCGTGAATGTGTTGAAAGTGTCAGTCATCACTTTAACATCAAAATTCATCAAAGTTTACTCTAATTGTGGCTTGGAATGAAAATAATTTATCATCAGTAATTGTGTATGCACTAATTCAAAGATCCAGTACATAATCGTTTTAGTCCTCTGTAAAATATTGCTTGATAAAATATCTTAACGGGTCCTTTTTAGGCTAATCACTCCGACCATTATCATTTGACAACCTCCGAATTTTATTTAAAAAAATACTAGACCAGCATAAGAAACTCGAGCAGCTGTCTCCCTCTTGCATTGGTAAGTTCGCTCCAAGAAGGTCCAAAATGATCACCCCAGTCTTTTAGAGCATCCTTGCCAACTGTGGCATTCCAGTGTCCTAGGATGATGTGAATGTCTTTTTTAATGACTGTGTTTATAACTTCCTTGATTTTGTTGCTAAAAACTCCTCTATTTCTTTATCATCATGATCGGTAGTAGGAGCATAGACTTGGATAATTGTGGTGTTAAAGGGAGATGCTTTCAGACGAATGGAGATGTATCTGCCAGATATGGGGCGGCATTCAAGCACAGAACCCTTGATGGCTTTGTTTACAAGGAAGCCTACTCCATTTATCGACTTGTAAAACTATCCACTATAGTAGAATATATGCCCATCTTCAGTTTGGTGTTATCCTATGGCTTTCCATCTGACTTCACCGAATTATAAAACTTGATAATTGGAGGTATCTCTGTTATTACTAAATCTTACAATCAATGAGCACTGTGACCTACATGTTTTGCTTTACTATAATAATTGATTATATATGTTTAGTTCATGATGACATGGCTTTCCACGTGCTATATGCATACTAACCTTCACATCAATACATGTATTACACTGCCATTGAATGTATTAATAAATACGTTTATTCAATGTTAAATATAACTAGTCATATTTATGACTAGATATTTATACTGAAATGAAGGATCTCCTAGTGGCCGAGTGGTCTGACGCTCTCGCCTTGACCCATCATTGCCTTTTCACCTCTGTCCACGTGGATTCAAGTCTCATACTTGGCCAATGTGTATATGTGAAAAGCTACCAGTAGCTTATTGTGGATCTATCGTCTTTACAGGGGGTTTTCAGATTCTTCGTCCACAAGTTCTACTAGCCGCTATGTAAAACCCACCTTGCGCTAAGAAATGAATGCAGTGAAAACCAAAACAAGAACAACTGTAATGGATTACTATCTGTAGGAAAATGTATGTTGTAGGTGTTTTTTTTAGGTGTGACTACGTAGATATTAGCAGAGTGGACTGTATACATTTCAGATGCAGTGGCTTGTAAATGTTATCACACTGAGTAACAATCCAGAAACACTGACAGCCTGTGATTTTCGCCTTTTTAAATTTGTCTCATAGGGTCCACAATAAAGATCGTACTTTAAATTGACTTATTCATGATGATCTTAAAAGAAAGACAGAAATAATAACATAACTTTTTTTTATTTTATCAACCTCTATTTTGATAGTACAGACAGGAATGCTCTTTATATGTTTACCTAATGTTGGCACTCTCTCAAAATGGCCAACATCTTCTTGGTTAAAATCACTTTGATACTAACTCGATTTCACAATGGCAGCTGGAGACTACAAAAAAAAACCTTGTAAGTCACGTAATCGGTAATCACATTTGCGGTTCTGATGACGTAACAAATAAAAAGATAAATCCTTACCCTTTGAAGTGAGCAAGATCTGATTATTATATTGCTTTGGGTGAACTTCGTCGTTTTCGTAGTTTTATTCAACTTTTCAACGCAGTAAGATCTGGTTGCGGTCATGAATTTACATAAAGAGAAAGATCCTTTGAAATCATCGTAAATGCATGTGAGAAAAGTAAGAAAGGTTATTTATGTTCATATTAAAATATTTTTAACCATTTCCACGAAGTCGTCAAGCATTCATAAAAATAGTTACTCTCTCTCTCTCTCTCTCTCTCTCTCTCTCTCTCTCTCTCTCTCTCTCTCTCTCTCTTTACAATTATGAACCACAAAGCCATATGGTATTTATTGAAGAAGTACAATGCCATGACCATGTTCTAATAGTTTTCCCCTAAAATGTGTGGGCAATATTTATACTGAATTGACCCTAGTTTGTGTGGTGTCAGTTTTCGTGCATTCCTTAGTTACCACAAGAAGCGAAAAATAAAGAGAACCTATAACAGTGCCTCATCACAAATAGCGGCAAATATATGAAACCATAAATTGATCAAAAAGTATTTTTTGTAAAAGTACTGAATCTGAAACACACTAAATGTTATGAAGCCACGTTATTACGATTAGCTGTCCAGTATTTCAAATTGGACCCACGTGTCAGTAAATAAAACGGCAGTTTAATTGAACGCAAAAAAACATATTTACCAAAAGATTATTATAAATATATAGAGGAGTCAGCTGATCACCGAGATCTATTCACATTATGCACACACACACACACACACACACACACAAGAATTCGATATAGCCGATTGCTTGAGATTTTGTGGATAGTACTATTAATTTCACTCTTCTACACTTAGAGAAACGCAAATGATAAATGTTCTTTTACGTCACAATATTTTGCATGTTAAGGACATTTATAATTCCCGGCTACATTTCCAAACAAAGAAAAGCGTTGCAATTCGTTAGTTGCCTACTGGTGTTTTTACTTTAAGATGGCGTCAGACATAACTTTTTTTCAGTGCAGTAAATGGCAGTCCGATATATGATTCGAACAATTATATTTTTAAATAATAATATGAAGTTTCTAAAACCTTGATTTAACAAATTAGAATGAAACGTTACTGCTGGTAGTCGACAATTCATCTCAAAAGTCAAATAGTAGGAAATTTGAACGTTCTTCAAATATTGATTAGCAGGTCATCATTTTCTGATAGCCTTAGAAGCTTGGTTATTGGTTTTTCTTTGTTTTTGTTTTTTGTTTGCTGATAAATTCGCACGTTAGATTTAGATAAAGATTCTCTTTTAAGATTGTTAAAATATCTTTGGAACATATTTGTATCAACCTATGTATGGGGTGGTGGGTGATCGTGGGAGTGCAAATGGGAGTTTATGTGATTCGCTAATGGCTGGAAATTACAATTATTATTATTATTATTATTATTATTATTATTATTATTATTATTATTATTATTATTATTATTATTATTATCGCGATAAGTCGAATACAATAAGACCATCAAATGTCAGATTAATGAGACGCTATCTCGTTTTGTATTGGCTAATGTAAGAAAATATCAACCAATATTTTCTATCAAATAGAAAGTGATAAACACATAGATACGTCTTTTTTCGAGATAAAGATAAAAGGTATTTTGATATAAATAACTGTTATAATGATGCCATGGACAATGAAAATGCATCAAACTTGCATAAGAAACTAATAAAAGAACTAGAACCTGTGATCTGTTTCGTCATACCCCCATGTTGCACATATGTGCGGGATTGCATGGAAGGTAGGCATGTAGCACGTATAGTAATAGTATATCAGTTTGAGTGGAATACGTCAGTTGATGTTTATTATATGTCACAAACTTATACACAACACCTGTATATTTCTGACTATGGTTACACTCAGACAATACATTAATATTTTATAGACGTCATTGTAGACAAGATTTTTAGTCTCACGTGTCAGTAACGAAAGGTCATCATGACAACTCTGTATGTAAAGGAACAGATGGGTAAAAAGATGATTGACTTTCAAATTAAAAGAATCAAATATACATAACCACATAGCCGTGAAGCCAGATCAGTCAATCGTGTACCAAGTAGTATGTTCTCGAATCCACATAACAAATACAATGTACAATAGAATTATCATAAAAATATTTGCTTCTGTCGTATACTAAAGAGAAGGAATTTATATTGATGCTTTGCTCATAGTGTTATAATTTGTAAACGAAATAAATGCCTTTCTCAATATCTTCACATGATGAAGTCTATTGCACAAAGACGGTTGGTCATGGCAAATACATAATGAATATTATAATATACATAGAATTGGATCATATTACAAAAGTGTAGAAATCTAGAAAACAATAAATGAAATTTATATGCATTATTACAGATCAATGGATTGTTTATTTATTCTATATAAAAAAGTAATTATAAAATGGACATTGTCTGATGATTGTGTTATTATTTTAATATAAGCCATTATATGAATCAATACATAATTGTCTTAACCAAATACCATGTACTTTTAAAAGTCTACTGTTAAATGCTTAATGAAAGCAGCACACATCAACGTGCATTTTCCCCATATATACCCATGATAAAGACCAGCAGCATAGAATGACTGAAAATGATTTACAGAGATAATGCTTCTGAAAGAAATCAAAACTTGTAAGTCAAGCAGAACCTTTTCCAAAGAGATGAATAACAGAAAATCTTTTTCAGGACTTTAACTTCACGGTATCAAATTCAATGTTATGAGAAAAAAATATACACATACGAAAAATGTGAAGCGTGAAATATTTTAATGCCAAGCATCAAAGCCGTACATAGAATACGTATCGAAGTAGTTATATACTATGCTGATGTATTGAGTATTATGAGTAGTTCTTGATGTATGAAGTATTATGTCGCCCCATATGATGCTTATGTATGGAGCAGTATGAGTAGTTCAATAATATGGTGATGCGTGGAATATAATGAATAGTCCTCTTTTATGCTGATATACAAAGTATTATGAGCAGTTCTATACTACATTGATGTATGGAGCATTATGATCAGTTCTATATGATGTTGATCATTGGAATATTATGAGTAGTTC